>MDKI01092482.1:0-83314 GCA_005239505.1 Nicotiana paniculata | reverse complement strand
AGTGTGAAATGAAACCCTCAAGTCCTATTTATAGGAAGAGCTGGGAACCACCCCACTTACCTATCGCGGACCACGAAAATTCGACCGCGGTCCGCGGTCATTCAATGGCATAAGGCTTACGAGGCAGAAGGTCTTCGTGGACCGCAATAAGTCGACCGCGGCCGCGAAGTCCATTTCCAGAGCACTGTGTTTGCATCATAGTGACTTCGCGGACCGCAAAAAGTCGATTGCGGCCGCGAAGTCAATTTCTAGTGAGCTTTTGTTTCTATACTCATCCAAATTCCTGTGTCAAAATCATCCTACACATCCAAAAACCAGTTAGTGTAAAAGTGAAACCTAATTTACCAAGAAAACCAAAGAAAATGAAAGTAAAGACACATGGGTTGCCTCCCAAGAAGCGCCTGATTTAACGTCGCGGCACGACACATTTTACCGGGATCATTGGAGATGAAGAAGTGCCACCACGTGGATGTCATCAACTTTGCCAAGATAGTGTTTTAATCGATGACCATTCACTCTGAATACTTCACCACTTTTGTTCTTGAGCTCAAGAGCCCCAAATATAGTAACAAATACCACTTCAAAAGGGCCACTCCATTTAGACTTTAGCTTCCCGAGAAATAACCTCAACCGAGAATTGAATAAGACCAAGTCACCAACTTTGAACTCTTTTCCTCGAGCATATTTGTCATGTAGGTACTTCATTTTGTCCTTATACAAGGACGAACTGGAGTACGCATGGAATCTAAACTCATCCAACTCATTCAATTGCTCCACTCTAAGATTTACAGCTACATCCCATTCCAAGTTCAACTTTTTAAAGTCCCACATAGCCTTGTGCTCCAATTCCACCGGAAGGTGGCATGCTTTTCCAAAGACCAAGAGATATGGGGACATCCCAATTGGGGTCTTATAGGCGGTCCGGTAAGCCCAAAGAGAATCATCTAATTTCTTAGCCCAGTCAGTCTTGTTGGCATTGACCGTTTTGGATAATATGCTCTTTATCTCCCTATTAGACACTTCAACTTGGCCACTATCCTGAGGGTGGTACGGGGTAGTGACTTTATGGTTGACCCCATACTTATAAAGCAAGGAGTCAAAGGCTTTGTTGCAAAAATGTGACCCCCTGTCACTGATGATGTCTCGTGGAGTGCCAAACCTAGTAAAGATATTCTTCTTGAGAAAGGCTATCACACTCCGAGCCTCATTGTTTGGTAAGGCTATGGCCTCCACCCATTTTGACACATAATCAACCGCGACCAAGATGTACGTGTTCCCACATGAACTCACGAATGGCCCCATGAAGTCAATGCCCCAAACATCAAAGATATCTACCTCGAGAATTGAGTTTAAAGGCATCTCATCCTTTTTGGAAATTCTCCCGGCTCTTTGGCATTCATCACACCTCTTCACTAGGGTCCTAGCATCCTTATACAAATTGGGGCAAAAGAACCCACAATTAAGCACTTTAGAAGCAGTTCTCACCCCTCTGTGATGACCACCATACGGCGAGGAGTGGCAAGACTCAAGGATGGCTAGTTGCTCTTCCTCCGGTACACATCACCGGATTACCCCATCGGTGCAAATCTTGAATAAATAAGGCTCATCCCAATAGAAATCCAAGCTATACCTTCGAAGCTTCTTCCTTTGGTTCGAAGAGAGCTCACAAGGGACAACTCCGGTGACTAGGAAATTAGCAATATCCGCAAACCATGGCATTTCTCTCATGGACATTGAAAGGATTTGCTCATCCGGGAAACTATCATTGATCTCAAGTCCGTCACAAGGACGTCCTTGCTCTTCCAACTAGGACAAATGATCGGCAACTTGATTCTCACTCCCTCTTCGGTCCACTATCTCTAGATTAAACTCTTTCAACAACAAAACCCATCTCATAAGTCTTGCCTTGGAATCCTTTTTGGCCATGAGGTACCGGAGTGCTGCATGGTCAGTGTGAACCATGACTTTGGCACCCATTAAATAAGCTCAAAATTTTTCCATGGCAAAGACTATAGCTAGAAGCTCCTTCTCCGTGACTGTGTAGTTCATTTGAGCAGAATTCATTGTCTTTCTGGTATAGTAAATTGGATGAAACACTTATCCTTTTGCCCAAGCGCAACACCCACAGCAACATCACTTGCATCACACATAAGCTCGAATGGGGCAATCCAATCCGATACCGTGATGATGGGAGTGGTAGTGAGCTTGTGTTTTAAGAGTTCAAAAGCTTGCATACACTGCTCATCAAAATTGAATTTTGAATCCTTCTCTAACAGCTTGCATAATAGATTCACCACCTTAGAGAAATATTTGATAAACCGCTGGTAAAAATCGGCATGGCCAAGAAAGCTCCGGACTCCTCTCATTGAAATAGGTGGTGGTAGTTTTGAAATTACCTCGATCTTTGACTTATCAAACTCAATGCCATTCTTTGAAATCTTATGGCCCAAAACAATTCCTTCCTCCACCATAAAGTGGCATTTTTCCCAATTCAAGACCAAATTTGTTTCTTTACATCGAGCAAGGACTTTATCAAGATGACTCAAGCATTCGTCGAAAGAATCCCCGACGACACTAAAGTCGTCCATAAATACTTCTAAAAAATCCTCCACCATGTCGGTGAAGATTGCCATCATACATCTTTGGAAAGTAGCTGGGGCATTACAAAGCCCGAATGGCATTCGAGCAAAGGCAAAAGTGCCATATGGGCAAGTGAAGGTGGTCTTCTCTTGATCCGCTGGGGCTATCAAAATTTGATTATATCCAGAATACCGTCAAGGAAGAAATAATAGGCTCGACCTGCAAGCCTATCCAACATCTGATCCAAGAATGGTAAAGGAAAATGGTATTTTCGGGTCTCCATGTTGAGCTTGCGGTATTCCATGCACACCCGCCATCCGGTAACCGTTCTTGTAGGAATGAGCTCATTCTTATCATTTTTTATCACTATCATTCCACCCTTTTTCGAAAAGTATTGGACCGGAGAAGTCCAAGCACTATCTGAAATTGGATAGACCACACCCGCATCAAGCCATTTTATGATCTCATTTTTCACCACATCTTGCATAGCTTCATTGAGTCTTCTTTGATGTTCAACAGAGGGTTTGGCTCCATCCTCTAATATAATATTGTGCATGAAAAAGGCAGGGCTAATACCCCGAATATCAGCCAAGGTCCAACCAATTGCTTTCTTCCTCCTCCTTAGCACTTTTAAAGTTGAGTCAACCTGCAATTGGGTTAGGCAAGAGGAGAGAATAACTGGTAAAGTAAAAGAGGGACCAAGGTATTCATACCTGAGGTGGGTAGGAAGTGGATTCAACTCCAGATTCCGAGGTTCTTCAATGGATGGCTTTGTTGGTGGGGTCTTCCTGTTCTCCAAGTCCAATGACAATTTTCTGGGAGCATAGAAATAAGACCCCATGCCTTGAAGGGCATGGGAGCTCTCAAGTACACCATCTACCACTGAGTCCTCTTGATTCAACAAGGCCAACTCCACAGGATCATCAACATGGATCATAACACTGGCATCATCAATAATAACCTCGGACACAAGGTCCATAAATGAGCACACTTCGGTGTTGTTGGGCTGCTTCATAGATTTGCACACGTGGAAGACCACTTTCTCATCACAAAATCTTAATGTGAGTTCCCCAATTTCAACATCGACCAAGGCCTTCCCGATGGCAAGGAAAGGCCTCCCCAAGATAATAGGAACCTCAAAATCAACCTCACAGTCGAGGATAACAAAATTTGCTGGCAATATGAACTTGTCCGCTCTCACTAAGACATCATTAATAATACCTAGGGGCCTCTTCATTGATCGGTCCACCATTTTCAAACGCATAGAGGTCGCCCTAGGTTGTCCTATCCCCAAGGTCTTGAACACAGAATATGGCATCAAATTTATGCTTGCCCCAAGATCACATAGGGATTTTGCAAAGTCTGCACTCCCAATTGTGCAAGGAATAGTGAAAGCACCCGGATCTTCAAGTTTTGGTGCCATGGAGTGAACAATAGCACTCACTTGGTGAGTCATCTTAATGGTCTCACACTCCATGGATCATTTTTTAGTCACCAAGTCCTTCATGAACTTAGCGTAGCCTGGCATTTGCTCCAAGGCCTCAACCAAAGGAACATTTATGGTGAGACTCTTCATCATATCAAAGAACTTTTTAAACTGGGTCTCTTGCTTCTGTTTTTCCAATCTCTAAGGATAGGTAGGAGGTGGCCTAGGCAATGGTACCTTTGGGACCACCGGTTCCGGCATGTCAATTATGTGTTCCCTAGACGGGTTCACATTTCTATCCAAATCCTCCCCATTGTCATGAATGTCAATTCTTACCTCACCTTCACTTGGCTCATCCAATGCTTGCTCCACATCAGCTGGTAGCTCATCTTGGGGTACAACTTCATCATCATCAACAACTTTCTTTTTTTCTGAAGCACTTGCCTCCACACCTTTTCCACTCCGAGTGGTTACCGCCATAACATGACCGGTGTTGTTGTTGTTCCCACCTTGAGGTTCACCACCGTATCACTTGGTAGTGCATCCTTTGGGCGTGTTTTTAAGGCTTGTGAAATCTGGCCCATTTGTACTTCAAGGTTTCAGATGGAAGTAATGTGAGAGGATATCTGGGCATCAGATTCTGCATTCCTCTCCATCATATGTTTGAACATGTTTTCTATCCGACCCATTTTCGAGCTTGAAGAACTTTGCCCATGAGATTGATATGGAGGATAGTTGCTTGGTTGTTGGTACATCGGAGGCCTTTGAAAACCCGACCCCCGATTACCTTCACCTCCCCAGTTGTTGTTGTTATTTCTTCCATTCCAATTCCCCTCATTGTTGTTCCCCCATTGCAGGTCATTATTGTTGTTCCATTGACTATCATTGGTATTGTTCCAATTTCTAGCATTGTTATTGTTCCAGTTTCATGGCCTTTGGTTCCCCCAGTTTTGTGTATTACGTTTCCCTTGATAGTTGTTTGCATACATAACATCTTCATTTTGGTCATTGTAACTTTCATCTTGTTCATGACCACTTGGCCCTTGATCCCCTTGATCACCATGGTTTTGCTTAACATTTCCCCGAGGTCTCCTTTGGTTTCCTTGCATATGAACTCCTTCCATAGCATTTACTTGCTTAGGCCCTTGCAAATGTTGGAGTTGGGCTTTAGCAAGTTGGTTCATGGTTGTTGTAAGCTCGGCAATTGCTTGCCCTTGTTCTTGGAGTTCCTTGTGGAGACTATTCACACCGGTTTCCCCTTGAGGCACATTTGCTCTACTTTGCCAAGCCGAAGATGTGTCGGCCATTTCATCAAGAATCTTACATGCCTCCGGGTATGTCATCTTCATAAAATTACCGCCGGCCAATTGGTTGACCACACATTGATTTACCGTGTTGATTCCCCGGTAGCATGTTTGTTGTATCATAGCCTCGGTCATGTCATTTTTAGGGCATTCCTTGACTATGGTTCTATAGCGTTCCCATATTTCATGTAAGGTTTCGTTTGGCTCTTGTTTGAATGCCAAAATCTCATCTCGAAGGGCTGCCATATGGCTTGGGGAGAAAAAATTTGCAATAAATTTATCCGCAAGCTCGTCCCAAGTGGATATAGAATGGTTTGGGAGACGCTCAAGCCAATCCAATGCTCTTCCCCTAAGTGAGAACGCGAACAACCGTAACCTTAATGCATCCTCAGACACATTAGTTTGCTTACTCCCCCAACATGTATCAACAAAGCCTTTGAGATGCTTATAGGCATTCTGATGGGCGGCTCCAGTGAAGTATCCTCTTTGCTCTAGGAGAGTGAGCATAACATTTGTGATTTGGAAGTTCCCCGCTCGAATCCTTGGCGGGACTATTGCACTAGCATACCCCTCGTTTGGAAGGACCCGAGGAGCAGCTCTAGGGGCTGGAGGTGGGGGAGGGTCTGGAACATCATCCTGAATATTGGCCTGTCGGCCTCTTCTTTGTGGAGGAATTTGATTGATTTCATTTTCTTGATTGTCATAAACCTCCTCCCCCGGAATCATATTTTCTAGCGGATCGTCCATTGTACCTAAGTACACCAAACAAGGAAGTTAAAAATAGAAGGAAAGAAAAACACACTACGCTTCTAGTCACAAATATAGTCACAACGTTAAAGCTCCCTGGCAATGGCGCCAAAAAGTGACGGCTTTTGCACCCACACTACTATATAAGTATGAAGGCAAAGGTCATGTAGCTTTTACCCGAATAGTCGGTATCGAATCCACAGGGATCCTATAGATGGGAGTGAGTGTATCAGTGATCTAGAAGGGTCGAGTGTTTCTAATTGCACTTCTAAACATTGGTTGGTGTTGAACTATACTAAATGTATTCTATTGTTTGTAAGCTAATTAATGATTAACTTTGTTTTGTTTTTGTTGTTGTTTTCTAATGTTGATAAAGGCGCTAGGGTCGTGACTGTGGCCTAGGTGGATACACAAAGGGATTCAATTCTATGGTCGGGGAATTTGCTAGGGATATAGCTATAACCAAAGTAGGAAGGTGCTCACCCTATACCTCTCGGTAGTTTGAGTGATTATACCCTAATTGCCTCTCTCGAGCCTAATCGGGTGCCCAATAATCAAGCAATATAGGCTTAGGTAGGGTGTTACTCTCTCGAGGTTTAACCCGTTAACTAGGGCTCAAGTACGGTTTTACCGGTTCTGGGTTTAACCCCTTTGATTGGGACTACCAATCTCTTGATAATGCCCTAATTTCCTATTAGGATAATTTCTAGACTCATGTTTCTTTCTCAAGAAAGACCCAAGTCATGAAAAGGTTAATTAGTGTTTGCAACCACTAATTACAGAAATAAAAACCTTGAAATAACCTAAATAGCCAACACCCATTAATTTCCCAACCTTAATTTCAAAACCCCATTATATACCCACACTAGGGTTGAGCCACAACCCTAGCTAATGGGTCTAGCTACTCATAATCAAAGATGAGAACAATGATAGAGAAAAAGAATAACCCATTTAATTGATTCCTAACAATGAAATTGAAGTTTTCAGTGTTAAAAATGCAAGAATAAAGCTAAAGAAATAAAAACCCTAATATATTCACGAGCTCTCTACTCTAAAAAATAGCTGATATCTTCCAGCTCTATAATAAATTACAAAATAGTCTATTTATAGTCTGCCAAATCTTCAGACAAAAATACCCCTGCAGGACCACCGCGAACCGCGAAAACACGACCGCGGTCCGCGAAAACATTAGGACCTCACTGGAATGCCACCGCGATCCGCGAAACTTCGACCGCGGTCGCGGTGAGAACTTGCAATTCTTGGGTCACACTGGAACTCCACCGCGGTCCGCGAAACTTCGACCGCGGCTGTGGTGGATGACAGTCAACTTTCTGAGCTACTGGAAATGTACCGCGGTCCGCAAAACCACGACCGCGGCTGCGGTGGCTGATGGCATAATTTCTGAACTCACTGGAAATGCACCGCGGTCCACGAAACCACAATCGCGGCCGCGGTGGCCTTGTTGGCTTGAGTAGCCTTGTTGGGTTTGATCCTTGGTGCCGGATTCACTCCTATTTTAAGCATATTTTAGACTGAATGCCTTCATTTCTGGTTCAATCCTTCAACAAGCACATCGTATAATCTTTCGGGGCTATTTTGTGTAAAATTGTATCCAAATCATGTATAAGGGCATAGAAAACGAGGCAAAAAGCCAAGTTATCAGTAGGCAGCTCAGAAGCCAGGGTGCGGCCTAAACCTCTATAACTATTTCGCTCGGTCAAAATTGGCCATCATATCTCTACCCGACAACTCTTTCATCCTTTCCGGGTAAATAGGGGCAGCTGTTGATACCCAATTTTTCCTCAAAATATTATAAATTTGCATATATAGCTTCAAAATCATGTATCAATAACAATTGATATTTTTTCACAATTTCCCTATATTTGTATTAATCTATCCAGCATTTTATTGCCAATAAACAATTACAAAATTGTATTACAAATGATTTCAAAAGCATTTCTTGATTTAATTTGTTGTTTATGGTCCTACTGAGGCCAAATTATTCCATAAATAGCCAATTTGACACCTTTTGGATATAATTACAATCACTTTGCAATTATAGCCCATGCATATAATTTTGTACTATTTTTTCTAGAAATTAGTCCTTCATATTTTTAAATACCAAATAATCATTTTTTAAACTATTTCCATGAATAGAATTCATTTTTATAATTAGTAATTATTTTATAAAATTATTTTAATTAAGTTATCTTGGTACTTAACAAATAGCCCATTTTAAATTCAATTATAGCCTATTTAAACCAGCCCAAATCCCTTAATTAAACCAGCCCAAACCCCAGGCCCAAATCCTAATACGACCCGACCCAAATCCGCCCAAATCCTGGCCATTGATCATTTTTTATCAACGGTCCAGGTTATTTCCTTCCTAATTTAACCTAACGACCACCCCCCCAAACCCCCCATTCCCCCCTCACACTCTCCGCTGTCACATTCTCCTTCTCTCCCAAACTTTCTCTGCCCTATATCTCCCCTCGTCGTTGCTTGCTCGTCGTCAACTATGGTGGCTCACCGCCACTCCCATGCTTAACGGCTCTCCTATGACCGGGATTTCTACTGTCTTTGGGGTCCTCAAGGGACCAGTGGCCGGTCCACTCACACCCTGGCCTATTCTCACCATCCTCAAGCCACCATGGCTCGTTTTGAGTAAGATCGTCCTATTTCTTGGCTAAAACTATGGGTTCTAAGCCGATATCTCTCATTTCTGGGTTATTTTCTAGAAACCCTAATTTCATCTCTTAACTTTTTAGATATGTAACAGATCTGAGAATATTTGAACTATTTTTGCTTGTTTTTTATGAAAACCTTCCGATTTTCAAAGCGTCGCTTCATTTTCCTAACTAGGGTTTCTTAATCCCTTTTCAAAAAATGATTATTCTTCTGACTTTAGTGTTATTCTGTTATTTTAACTATGTTAAACGATTTTTCCTTTATCTGATTTATTATGTTGAAAAACCTAAGTTTATTGGTCTAATCTTTGGGTTCTGAGTTCGTCTTTACTGTTCGTTCTTTCAACTTGTTTGCATGTTTGATTCTCATGAATCTGCTTCGATTAATCTGAGTATTTTGGGATTTCTACCCTATTATGTTTATTACGGTTTCTGATTCTTGCTTCTTCCGCTTATATTATGTTTGTTCTACTAATTCCTCTGGTCATTACTGTTTTCTGGTTGAATCCCCGATTCTACATAATTTGTACCACTGTGTCCATTAGGGTTTATGATTTTTTGCTTCTTCTTCCCTACTATGTGTTTATTTTGTTTGTTCATAAAGGTTTATGTTGACTCTCCCCTTAATCAGCACTGTTCCTATTTGAATTCCTAATTTTCTATGATTAACACCTTTTACTGATTTCCTGTGATGTTGTCTTTATTGATTTCCAACCTGTAAACTATTTTTCTTACCTTATTATGTGATTGACTATTATTAGTTGGTTCTTACTGATTGCTTCCTTAATTAGACCTTTATGTACCTAGCCTAATTACTTGCACTGATTGAAACTATTTCCTTATTTATTCTCCAATCATACATAATCCCTTTCCTTACTTGTTTTCTGTCTTTTACCATTTGAAATGACTTCCTTAATTAAGGGAGTAGTTGGATTGATTGTTGCTCTAATTGGTTCTGAGCTCTATAACTTACTCCCTAATTGTGTTTCTTACCTTATTTTACCTAGTTTCAAACTACTATATATATGTACACACTGATACATACTCAGACACTGAACTCAACACACACAAGCACATTGGTTCAAAAATCTCTCTCTATCTCTCACACTCAAAACTTTCTTCTCTCTCTTTCTATGTTACTTACTATTATTCTGAGTTAGCCGGCTGCAAGCCAAGACTAACTATTGTACTCTCTTGTCCCTTCACTTTTGTGTTTACTATCTTCTTTACTGGTATGTTCTGATTTCAATTCAAGTCCCAAACCAATATGCTTCTTTTACTGCTTCAGTTTATCATGTTTCTATCTATGGTTTTGTTGTTCAACCTGCACCTAATATGTCTACTTTACTGCTTTATCAGCATGCTTCTGAATATATCCAACCCCTTAGAATCAACATGTTCATGAACCCCCCCCCCCCCTTGTAGTATACCTCAATGTGACTCTGCCTTACTTATGTTTTCCATGATTTCTATCATGAACATTTATGTGTGAAGCAGTTAGCTACCCTAAGTTGTTTGATCTTGTGTTGGTTCTGAGATTCATGATATGCTGATTCTTTAAACCCCTATAAGAATTTTCATGCTCCTGTAACTATGTGTGCACTACATGTGCTTTATGTGTCCCCAATCCCCATCACCCCTGCGTGTAGGTTTGTTCTTCCTGTTTTGGTTTTGTGTTCTTTAAGTATTGCTGAGTTTGGTTTTGGCTCTATGTTTGATCTGATGTTGTTTAATTAAATAACTCTCTCTTTTCAAAAGTTATTTTACTGAATGACTCCCTATTTTATTTCACAAAATTGTTTCAAGCAAGTCTCTTTTAACACTGTTTTCTTACTAAAACCTTTTCAAAACTATATCAAGCACTCTCACTCTACTCTTAGGTCCTTAAGTTATGCCCCTCTAATGTGTGACTGCTTAGGGATCCCTATGAGATCCCTCTGAACTCTTATGCATTAGAGTTGGCTCTTCCACACTGCACTTACTCAATTATGGTTGTGAAATCTTGGTGTGAGCACTGCCCGGGATCCCTTGAGGTCCTTAGGGAACTCTGACACACCCGGATATGAGAAAAGCTATGAAACATTTGGGCATTTTAGGTTCTGAGAATCTGGGCCTGTTTTCAGATTCTGCTTAACATACATTAGATATCATGCTCTTAAGTTTCATGTATACTATTTCAGCATCACATTATTTTTATCACTTAGAAACCATGCTTTAGGGCTAAATAATAGCACTAACACGAACTCTTGTTCCTGCACATTTTTGAAGTCATGCTTAACAATGATGTAATCTTTTTATGCATCCTGCTCTGCATATCCTGAGATCATGCTATGCATTTAGAAATCCTGCTTTAGGAACTCTGCATATAAAGCATCCTACATTTTATATGCGCATTAGGTATCATGTTTTAGGACCTCACTAAGTCACACCTAGCTAAGCTACTGATGCATGAAAAAGGGATATAAGACAGTCTCACATATGATTATCCTGTGTTAGTAAAACTGGTAATAACCTTTGTGTCTTTGCAACACTTAGAACAACATGCTTTAGGTAAAACAACCTATAAACTATTTTAAATAATTCTGGTAACTATTGTGCATTACCCCACGCCTAGGCAAGCCTTAGGTAACCAACTTTTATAAAACTAGAAGACTATTGCTTTGTGTTTGTTGCCTAATAGTTAACAGGTTTTAAAATCAGTAGGCAAACTCATTAGTCTTGCTTCTAGGTTTATAAAATTTAAACAACATATCTTCTATGTTTTGATATTCACTTAGACATCATGTTTTAGGATCCTGCTTAATAATATTGCCCTTGTTTGTGTTTGAGACGTGTTGTTCACGTGCAATATTTGTGGAGGTAAACCTGAGACTCTTTAATTGCTTCTTTCCTGTTTTTATCTGCTAAAGTCCTATTTGTTCTTGCATGTCGCCTAGTATTCTCTCCTTCTAAACCTTAAGGGTCTGTCTAGAACTACCTATAGGTAGAGGTCCTAATCTCCTCCAGGACCATTAAGCGGGGACGAGTAACAGCACGCATATAGATCGTTAAACAACACTCGCTTTAATAACCACTAAGGGGTGGGAAAGGGTAGATATGGATATGATATCCAATGTGCTAATGCAACGTGTAGCCCCTCTTCTAAGGAGTGATTACCGGGTATTGTACTGATGTGATCCTATAGGATAAACAACCTAGGACCCCTTATCCCTTACATATGTGTGTTTAGATCATAACTCTTTCAAAACTTTATATGAGTGCCTAAACTCTAAATCTTTTAATCTTTAGAACATATGTGTGCTTAGACTGCGAATCTTCTCAAAATCTTTATTTGTTTACCTATCTATTTTTATTGCTTATGCGCTACCTGTTTTAAAATTCACAAAGCTTGTTTGGCCAGGAACCACAGTTGTGGACTTCGAGGGGTGCCTAACACCTTCCCCTTGAAGTAATTTCAATCACTTACCCTATCTCTGGTTATCTAATCTGTGTTTGTAAATAACCTTTAGTAGGTGCCCTAACACACCTTAAAATCGTTAGGTGGAGACTCTTCAATTCCTTATCCCTTTCCCAAAAGGAAACGAGTTGTCCCAATAATGTCGAATACCCTGACCGATCCGAAAGGGGAGGAAATAATGGGGCGCGACAATCTTTTCCTGGCAACAACATAACCTGTTGGTCTTTTCCAGATACCGGCATAACCCGGTGATCTCTTTTCCCGGCAATAGCATAACCTCTTGGCCTTTCCAAACACCAGCATAACCTGGTGATCTTTTCCTGACAACAACCTAACCTGTTGGTTTTTCCCAGATACCGGCATAACCCGGTGATCTCTTTTCCTGGCAACATCATAACCTATTGGCCTTTACAAACACCAACATAACTTGGTGTTTGCCTGACAACAACATAACATGTTGGTCTTTTCCCAACACCGGCATAAGCCAGTGATCTCTTTTTCTAGCAACAACATAACCTGTTGATCCTTCCCAACACCAGCATAACCTGGTGATCGTATTTTGGAAACAGCATAACCTGTTGATCCTTCCCAATACCAGCATAACCTGGTGATCTTCTTTTGGCAACAACATAACCTGTTGATCCTTCCCAACACCAGCATAACCTGGTGATCTTCCTTTGGCAACAGCATAACCTGTTGATCCTTCCCAACACCAGCATAACCTGATGATCTTCTTTTGGCAATAACATAACCTGTTGATCATTCCCAACACCAGCATAACATGGTAGTCTTCTTTTGACAACATCATAACCTGTTGATCCTTCCCAACACCAGCATAACCTGGTGATCTTCTTCTGTAAGCGACATAACCTGTTGATTTTCTCCTGACACTGGCATAACCCGATGATCTTTTCTGATGACGGAATAACCTGTCAAACTTGCCAACATAAGGTCTCCAATCCCTAGTTGATTTTACTTTTAGGCATAGGGTATCCACCCCCTTATTCTACATCCATTTCGGATGCACCATTCCCGACTTTTCATCGCTTTCAATGATAAAGTAGTATAAACTTCATTACAATAACTCACGAAATTTTTCTAGTAAAAAACTGGGGCAGAAAATTTTGTTCATTTGTTTTTTATTTTGCACAGATTACACTTTAGGATAATGGATTCGAGACGACCAAAAGGAAAGGTTTTCGATAAGGAATAAAAAGAGAAAGAGAAGATTGAATCTAAAGTGCAGAGCGGGGAAGACGTGGACAATTCAGGACAAGATTGAAGTCATACGTTCTTTATATCATGCCTTGATCCGAAGGATGAGAAGATAAAACCAACATCTATGGCTATCAAGCATCGAGATCCAGGTCAGAGTCAGCAAAAGCCAAGACTCAAGACCAAGCCTTAGAGTGTACAGATAGGGATCTTGTAACTAGTAGTTGATAGGCTTAGTTAGTCTTTTTGTTTTCTTACTAGGGTGTAATAAGGAGCTCAGCAGCAATAACAACAGTAACAACCACATCAAAATCACAGTTACCCGGTAGTCCTAGCTACCAAAACTTCCAAAACTACACTGACCTGATTCCTTTATAGCCAAGGATATGTAGGCAACCTTTGAAGCAGGGTTCGGTCAAACTTTTTAAAAAAAAACGCTTCGCATGGAGTATTTGAACGGGTAAACGTTGTTTATAACTGCTCACTTTGTCTTTGCCCAAAAACTCCTCATGTTTCCGAGCAAAGAGGGGCAACTATGAGCATGTAATTTTTAACCTACTATATATTCCTACAAAAATTCAATAAATTAATTAGTTTTATAAAATTTTGTTGAATTTCAGTGCTATATAAATCATAACTTGTCTTTTAAAATTCATAAATGATTAAAGTTGCATAATTCGGTGCATAACTTAAATCATTTTATTGCAAAATTATTCTTCAAATAATTACAAATGTTAATTCATAATTTCACCCTTTTTAATTAACTCATTAATTAATTTCTAATTGGATGAAACTAGGTTAAAACTAATTAATACATTTTAAACTTTTAATTAGAATTAATTTAATTGGTTTAGTTAACCTAAGTATGCTAAAAAGAGGGTTAAAAATCGGTTGGGCCAGTACATTCAAGCCCAAAATTCCCCTCCTAATACCCAATACACTCCAGCCCAAACCCCTCACTAACTAAAACGACCCCGTTTTAGCCCCCCTTCATCCCAACCGTTGGATCGTTTTGATCCAACGGTCCTAAACTACCCCTTCAAAAAATATAAATATGTCCAAACTTCCCCCCATACCCCCTCAAATTCACTCTCCCCTACACCCCTCACTCTCGTCCCCCTCCCCATACCAAAAACCCTAGCCGCCCTCAAATACTCACCGCCTCCGCCGTCCGAAAATCGCCTCATTGGCGGCGGAACAATCCCAAACCACCCCAAAATTTTACCAAATAGTCCCCTCCTCACCCTCAACCTAAATATATCATCCGTTTCCCCAAAAACTCTTCCAAAATCCATCAATTTTAGATCTAGGAATTGGAAACCCTAAAAAATAAAACCTGGACGATTTAGAGCAAATTAATAGCTCAAACCTGCATGAGTCACTTGCTTTTGACAAGAGAAAGTGATTCACGTGGGTTTGATTCGTTTCAAACCTTGCCGGAGTCCGGCCAAAGTCCGGCGAGCCGACCTTTTTCCAGTCAAACCTCTTCCTCCTAACTGGTACTCCCTCTCTCTCTTTATTTGTTTAATAGTTAATTACCTAGGTTAAATATATGTTTTAGCCAGTTTAATCATAAAATCTAAATTTAGGTTTCCTTTTTACTTTTCTGAACTTATTGGATCTTTGAGTTTAGCATGCTTTTCTTATTTTAGTTGTTTTCTTGTTCGTAGATTTATCTTATGATTGTTGACTAATAAATTAGGGTTTCATAGTTTCTGTTCTTGTTTCTCTTTGAATTGTTGCCTTTAAAACTCCTGAATTGTGGTAATTTGAAATAATAATTCAGGTTTACATGTTTGTCTTGTTAATTAGGTATAGTTTCTTATTCTCATACTAATTAGTTTAGGTTCTCATAGGTTTTCGTCTCTGTGTTATTATTAAGAACTGTTTTGCTCTTAATTATAGGCATTTGTTGGTTTTTGCATAACTCAACTGATTTTAGTTTTAGGGTTTCCCAATTTCTTTTGACTGATTCTTCTTATAAAATAGTTTACTGATCATTATGTGTACTAGTCAATTAATTCTCACCTTAGTCTGATCATACATGTTTAGAGTTATAAGAACTAGTGACCTAACTCTCTAATTTTTAAGGCTGACTATGAACTACTTGTTTAAGCCCTGGCCTAATTAATTCATCCTAATGGTTAAGCAATAGAACTCTGATTTTGTACATAATTGTTTAACTTAGGCTAATATTTTCTTAAAATAGACAATTGACCCTTAATTTAAGATAGCAAATTAAGTCTAATACTTAGCTAATTACATATGTTAAGGACCAATTGAATTAGTTAGTCTAAATCCTGAAAATAATTCACTTAGTTTACATTGCTTAAGTTTGCTTCAAGTCACTATTGAAGAAGTTTAACTTTCAGCTTCTTCCTTAGTGTTAACTATTGAGCTTAGTCTCTTAATTAGGTCAAATTAGTCAACATTGATCAGTAACCTAACCTTAAATACTAAAAGAGTAATTATAAAGGTATTAAAGGGTAGTTTAGGAACTTCAATTGAAGAATCTTAGGTGTAACAATTCAAGAAGCTTCTAGAATTAGGATAAATGCCAAAAGCAAAATCTGAAAAGCACCAAAATCATATATTTTAGGTTAAAAACAATAATTTCTTAAAAGAAAACAAGGTTGTAAATCATATAACTTTCTAGAAAGAGGTACAATTGTCCTAACTATTACAAAAGGATAAGAATGGACAGTTGTACCTGTACTATTTCAGCTTAATAGATAAGGTATATTCCCTAAAAGATGCTATCCCTAAACTCCCTATAAATAGACTACATTAGTCTCTGAAAAATAGACCTACACCTACACCTACAGAGAATTACACACACAAGTAGACACACAATATAAGGAAAAAAATCTCTGAAAATTGATAGGAGACTGCTCTCAAAAACATACAATTTAGAGAAATTCAGTCTGAAATTTACACACCCATACACTCATTAGAAAATATTATTCTGAAAATATACCACTACTCTGAAAAACAGAAAAACACTGAAAATACCAACAAAAAAAATGGGTGCAAGAACATTCTGAAAATTGGTTTTCTTTTGGCTATGGTTTTTTTGGGAAAAAACTAGTTTCTTTGCTAATTTTCTTTTCAAAATTCTGGTCCATTCAAGCTGTTATTTCTGGGTATTCCTTCACTAGTTAGTTGTTGGTCTATTGTGTTGTATTAAGCTCACAAATTCTTGTTTTCTTGACCTTTTTTGGTTATATCTCTTGCTTTTTTCTTTCTCTATAAAGGTATGTAAACCGTTTTGTATTAAATAAAATTTTGTGCTTAAATGTCTATGAATGTTTTTGTTTAAGCGAAAATCTGTTGTAGCTATTTGTGTTTCCTGATTTGTATGAACATGTTGTTTATTTTAAGTCCATTTAGAATTTCTAAGGATAACAATGATGTCCCTAGTTTGAAACAGCATTAGGGAAGTGAATCTGACCACCAGTTGGTCAGATTCACCCCATGATAATGCATAATTTTTTTCCATGTTTGTTGTTAGGAAAATCTGTGTAAAAATGCAGGTTATGTTAAGCCATGAACAATCCTGATTCAACTGAAGCAACAGTTAGTGTAAAGCTTTTATTTCATTTAAGATACCTTTTAATTTTATGCATTTCAAAGAAAACTTATATGTTTATAATCGAACAACAAATCTATTTATGTAAAATCATTGTACCCCATTTCCCTTATTGTTGTAATTTTATGAACTGGACTTTCATTATTTTAAATGTTTAAGAATTTCGTTGCCTTTCAATTGAATGTGGGAAATGAGCCAGACTTATAAGATGGCCCAACAAGCCTGAATAAGTCTGGACTCTAGGCCATTGGGCCTGGGGCATTAAGACCTTAACTATCTTATTTAGGCTAATAGAAATCATTCTGATTTTATCCATGAATTCACGTTTAAGCCGTGGAGTCCACTGGACTCTACATCTCCCAGCAATTATAAGTATTCTGTGACTATCGTTAATTAAGAAAAGAAATTTCGGACTTGTAAACGTTTTGCCATCCATGACTCTTAATGGGATCCTATTTTCATTTCGTGTATTTTGTGTTCTTTACATAATGTTTCCTCATCTAGTTGGACCATCTATATTTTTCCCTTATGAGTTGAAATATAATTGGCCCAGTATGCTTAGCACTAAAGCTGGGCTAGATTTCTAACATTTTTTTTAGATATACATGTCCTTAACTTGTACCTTATAATATTTAATTTAAAAAAAGACTTGAAAGAATCATGCATATAGTAACCCACTTGTGTTAATCCAATCAAAATAGGCAGATCGTATGTAGGAATTGTATAAAATAATGTTGGCCCAGCATAATAAGCATGAAACTGGGCCAAACTTCAATATAGCCCAAAAATCTTGATTTTAGACTAACGAGATTAGTTTTAAAAGACCTTGAACAAACACATACTTCCTAGTCCAAAAAATACTTCTTCCTTAGCCCAATATGACTTGATAAAATAACTCTTGCAAAAATAGCAAAATGCTCAGACCCGTCCTTAATTAGGTAATCAATACATTTAGAATCTAAAAACATATTAATAATCAAAGTATGCGTTCGCGTAACTTTGAATGAAATAATTCTTCTAGTAACTAAATATACTTTTTCTTGAAAAACAAATTGTGTATACGTTTACGTAACACAAATAAGTTTCAAAAATGAACATTCGTATAGATGCCTTTACGAGTGGATTTTAGAATATTATCGTGATTGCGTACATGTTCGTGTGACGCGGTCTCGATTTTTGAAAACCAAAATACGCGCTTGCGCAACATTTTGACTATCTTTCTTAAATAAAGCAAGTGTCATGAATTATGTACACGTACGCGTGACACGATTTTTGACGCATCAACTTCAAGCGGGTATACGTATGCGTAACCCATCTTAATATAGTTTTCAAAAAATAAAATTGAAGAATTGAAAGCGGTAAAAATATAAAAATGCACATAGGTATTAAAATCAATGATTAAACAATTTAGGTCAAGCAAATTATTAAGCGACCATGCTAGAACCACGGAATTCGGTAGTTTTCTAACACCTTTTCCTGGGTTAACAGAATTCCTTACCCGAATTTTTGGTTGGCAGACTTTAAAACAGAGTCAAAATTTTCTTCGATTTGGGATATTAAAAATAAATAGTGTCTCGGAACACCGTAAAAAGTTCGGGTGGGGACTCTGAAAAATTAATTAAATAATCTCAAGTTCGAATAATGTCACTTTAATTGAAAAAACTCTCCATATCACCCTTATCAGGAAAAAGGAGGTGTGACAACGAGGAACGACATCAGGGGAAACATCTTGAGGGGCATGAGCCAACAACTGGGCTTTCTCGGCCTCCAAGGCCGCCACTTTGTCACCCAAACAAGAGGCGTCCCGCACGAGCTCGCCAATCCGCTCTTCGAGCCTTGCCTTCTTCATCGTGGTCGTCTCCCTCTCTGCCTCTCGTTCGGATCTGAGGACGCGCATGATATCTTCCAGCGCCGTCGCCTCGCCACAGCCGCAACCCGAAACACTTCAACCCTCTCTAGCTCCACTACCTTCCTCTCTAAGTTGGCCACCTTTTCGGTCCATTCTTCGCTCAGACTAGTAACTCTGGTGGCATTCTGCTCGAGCTCGGCTCGCAAAGATGACACCGTCGCCTGAAGGTCCTCGCACTCAGCCGCAACACCCTTGCTCACCTCGAGCACCTCGTCTTTAACTCTAATCAACCCCTCAAGGTCACTACATTATTGGATAGATCGAATCAGGTCCTCGTCTTTTTTATCCAGTTCCTCCCTAAGAGACTGAGTATCACCACCCGCTCTAAGCTGCATGTGCATCTCTTGGCACCTGTTGCGATACCGACGGTATTCGTGGCCATCCTCAAGAAGACATAGGCTCGCGTCTCAGCCCGACGAGCACTCTCAATCTCCAGCATGTAAGTCTAAACAAAACAACGAAACGAGTGAAGGAAAATCAACGTAAGCAAAAGACAAAGCAGACGAAGTAACGAAAGGTAACTCACCCTCAAAGCCATCCCGGCCACGCCACGCGATAAATCAGAGTCGCTAATCTCCCGAAGAGATCTGCTTTTGGTGGCGGAGCACAAAAGGTCGAATTGAGGCACCAAATCCACTGTATCCTCCAATAGGTTAACTTCCGATGGTATTTCAAGCACACGAGAAGGACCTCCCGCCCTCACGTCAACTATGGTAAAGCCCTCTTCGAACATCGTCATGTCCTCGGGATCGACGTCTGAGTCGGACTCGTAATCATCCACCACCACGCCTTTCAAACTCTCATCAGCCGACGAGGAGACACAAGCCTGCTGAGACGAGGAAGGTCCACTCTGAACAATGGCAGCAGCTGTCGAACCCTGTCGCGGCCTCCTCCGTCCTTGGCTCAGATAACACCTCCGCTCCCTGGACGACCACTCTCACATTTTCAAACACCGTCCCTACGGGATCAACCCTCAAGGGTACATCAATCAAAAGCGTCTCTTCTGACGCTATCCTCCGCCTCTTTGATGGGGTCTCTTCGACCACACCATGAGAGGATTCGCCCACCGAGCGAACCGTGGGAGCTAGAGAGCCTGAGCAAGGAAAAATCTCAGTACGACCAGATCCGGATGCCGACTCAACTGGCGTAGCAGTCTGATTCCGAGCATCCTTATCAACAACCACCTGAAGAGCAGACCTAGTAGAGGAGGCCGGATGGCGGAAGGCAAGAGTAGGGTCCCTATCCCTTCTCGCCCCTCTCCGACCTGTCAAAAATGACACACCACTCTATATAAGCACCAAGCAGAGAAAAATGTAGGGTGAAAGATGAACGACTATGGCCAAGATAAGGCGGCTTACTGACAGAAGGTTTACACCCAAACTTCTCGTGGAAATGCGCCCACTCGCGAATTACCACCGTGTGAGGCAGAACCGAAACCACTTATTCGCGGATGTCCCTAACCAGCGGAGGAGACAACCTCTTAGCTGCAACAAAAATAGAACAAACGAACAAACAACAGTCAATCGGCGGAATCACGAGATGTGGATAACCAATCAACGTAGTAAAAAATGAAGGTCGAAGACTTACAGGCAAAATTCCACGTCTCGGGAAATCCGGCGGGATTAGATACCAAATGCTCCGTGCGGACATAGAAGAAACTCTCACAAAAACGACAATTAGTCTTATCGTCCATTCCAACCACCGGGATCTTATTACCCCGATGGCGGAGGTGCAACATAGTGCCCCTTTGAAAGCTGGGGAGGAAGAGATGCATCATATGTTGAAGGGAAACGCCACGGCTAGCCAGCTCCACGTACTTGTTGAGCATCAAAAAGAGTTTGTATATGTAGGGGTGAGCTAAGCCACGCACACCTCGTAGAAACGATAGAAGTACGCCGCCAATGAGGGAAGAGTGAGCGTATACCCAATAATGAAAGGGTACGCGTAGAAAGCGCAGTACCCAGGGCAACGCAAGTGAACTGTATCACCTTCTGCCGGGACGAGTTCGATATGTTCGGGAATTCTCCACTTGATTTTGAATGCACCAAGTGCCGCAACATCCATTATAGAGAACACCGGTGCAGGCTCCTCTTCATCAGCGTGGTTAAAGTCATTTCATGGCTTCCCCGGGCGGGGCACCACCTCATCTACTGCCGAAAAACTCCCGTCTTCCGCTAAAATCACTCCCTCGTCGAGGAAGGAGCGACATTTTCCGGCACCGGTGTGCTAACAACTAGGTCAGGATTAGAAGTACTAGCCATTTCGAAAAAAATGGAAAGATCAGGGATGTAGAGAAAGAAACACGACAGTCACGAAGGATGCTTGCTTTTTAAGAAACATGAACAAGGGAGAAAGAGCAAGTGCTTTCAAAGATTTTTCTGAAAACGATTCGAGTGATACTATACCCGAACGAAAGCCCCCTATTTATAAAGGTAGAAGCGTCAGCTTAAATAAACGAATCGCCGCCTTTTTCAAAAAGTAACGGGAGGGGCACAAGAAACAATGCAACACTCAGCAAACGTGCGCCATAATGACACCTGACGAATTTAATGTCATTCCAACTGACACAGTGGTCTGGCGATTCACCTGGGATGTCACATTATTACCCCTCATGGAAATGCTCACTCCACGACCAAACGATTAGATTCCTGTGCCAATGTTGACAAAGTCCGCCTATCGTGCCCGCTTAACGGGATATCTTCTCACTCTCATTTATCATATATTATAGAATGATTTTGTATTGGTGATTAGGTTGAGAATACATATCCAATATTTTCTACTCGACGTTTTTTATAATCTTGACACGCTGCAAACTTTACTATTTCCGATTCGTCTTATCCAAATATTTCTCGATCCAGAGTTAATTATCTTTGACTAGAATTTACCCTCTATTTTATTTATTAATTCGTATTAAGGACAAGATTAACGCTAGATCTTTGGCTCAAGAAGATAGAATTTTAAGTTTGAGAATAATTTAATTCTAAAAACCGTCTATATTACATATAAACGGACCAAAATTGAGGATTAAATGTACTTAATCATATACGACAAGAACTAAAATTTACAAAGCCAAAAGTGATATTATCTCTTACTATTATTCTGAAAATAAAAAGAAATTTTAAAGTAGGAAGTGTGGGTCCCTTAATCTTGAAATTTGCGCGAGTGGGTCCCTTAATCTTGATATTTGCGCGCGTGGGTCTGTCTGTACCTCCTTATACTAACAATCTTTTACAATCATACCAAAGGTATGGCACAAACCTTCTTGGCCGACATACCCATGATTTATAAGAGCATACATCGCTATCATATAACTGCAGATATACATTGGAAGTGAAAAAAGATCATTTTTTTCTTGCTTTAGCCTTTATGATCATCTGGATATTTTTTTTAGAGAGAGGTACTGGTTCTTTCACTGAGCCAGAGAAGCAAATTCTTTAGGTACATTTCTTTGGAACTCTTCTTTTTGTGTTTATAATTAGTCTTTAAATGCAACCCCAGATTTGATTTTAACTGGATTTTGCCTGAATGTCGACTTGTTTTATGGTTTTATTGGATTTTAGCTTAATTTGCAAGAAAAATATCATCTTTTTCCCCCTGTTGATATGTTTTCTTTTGTTCGGATTTTCAAGTAATTCCCTAGTTAGCAATTTTTTATATAGTCTTTTAATGGGACCCCAGATTCATAGAATTCAATTTCTTTCTGTTGCGTTTTTCGGTGTGTGCCTGGTTTATTGGATTTTAGCTGAATTTTGCATAAATTTGTCATCTTTTTTTTTCCTTTGATTTGTTTGGGGGTGGGGTGGGGTGGGGGGGGGTTGGATTTTCCAGTAATTTCCAAGTTGGCAACTTTCATAGAGTCTCTAAATGCAACTCCAGATTCATAGAATTCAATTTCTTCTTGTTGGGTTTTTGGGGGTGTGCCTTGTTTTTTTTTTTTTGGATTTTAGCTGAATTTTGCATTAAAATGTCATCCTTTTATTTTCAAGTAATTTCCAAATTAGCATTTTTTATGTAGTCTTTAAATGCAACTCCAGATTCATAAAATTCAATTTCTTCTTCTTGGGTTTATGGTGGAGGTTGTTGGAAGAGTCTAAATTGTGCCTGGTTTTGTGGGTTTATTGGATTTTAGCTGAGTTTGCGGAAAAATGTCATCTTTTTCTTTTCCTTTTTTTTGGGGGGGGGGGGGGGGGGGGGGAGTTGGAGTGGTTCCAACAACAACCCAGTGAAAATCACACAAGTGGGGTCTCGGGAGTATAGGATGTTCGCACCCTTACCCTTGCCCTACCTAGGAGGGTAGAGAGAGAGACTGTTTCCGATAGACCCTCGGCTAAAGAAGATGGAAGAAGCGCTGATAGCAATTCATAGCAAGACAATATATTTAGAAAACTAAATTGAAGATAGCAATAAAGAATATGAAAGAAGTACCAATAGCAAGACAATACATTTAGAGAAACTAAATCCGAGGTCTGATAGCAATAGAGAATATGAAAGGAGCACGGGTAGCAAACTAAGGAAGTACCGGTGACAAGTAATCCTTGATCTGCGAAAATAGCACAAGGGTACCATACCAACACTAACACTGACGACTAATGACGACAAAGGGAATACACGACTACTTACTAACTTTCTATCCTAATCCTCAACCTCCCCTCCTTCCTATACAGAGTCATGTCCTCGGTTAGTTCAAGTGGTCCCATGTCCCACCGGATCACCTCTCTCCAAGACTTC
Source organism: Nicotiana paniculata (assembly GCA_005239505.1). NCBI lineage: Eukaryota > Viridiplantae > Streptophyta > Magnoliopsida > Solanales > Solanaceae > Nicotiana > Nicotiana paniculata. The sequence continues at coordinate 59,672 of MDKI01092482.1, read as the reverse complement.
TTAGGCCTACCTCTACCCTTCCTATTACCCCCAAGGTCAACCTCTCACACCCCAGACACATCTGTGCTTCTCCTCTTGTTGGAGTGATTTCCAATTTAGCAATTTGGGTTCTTCCCACTTTCTTCACCTAGATATGAGAATGCTGACATTTTTGTTTTTTTTCTTTTTTCTGCTCCTTTTATGTCTTGCTTTAATTTGGGGCTTTTAATTTTTCTCTCTCTATATCTGAGAAAACAATGAGTTTGGTTTGCTGGACTTTTCTTGAACTCAGGGTTGAAGGGATTTGTGGGAAAGCATGGCTTACGAAAGGGTTGGCCGATTGGATTACATGAGTCTTGACGAAGAGATGGCAGATTCAATTGATGAATTTGAAGAGGTATTCTACAGTGAGGATACAAATCTTGATGACTTTGAGCTGGTTAGTACATATACACTTTTACTTATTCCTATACGCTGGTTTGTATTGAGTTTTGCTTTAATGCCCTTCAATTGAGGGACCACCTCAACAGAATGAACCTGGTAGAGAAAACTCGTTTACATATCCTATGTTTTGGCTTGACTCATCTTTGGCCCAAGTGTGTGGAAATTCCTTTTGATAATGCGTGTCAATGAGAATTGAACCAAGGACCTTTGTCTGCTATGATGCCATGTTAAATGTTGATCACCTCATCCAAAACTTAATCCGTTAGAGGGGGAACATGTTTATCTAGTTATATTAGGTCTGTAACGCGCTTCCCTTCTCCCCTCCTTTTTGTTTTGGTGTTGACATGGTGTTGAAAAGTATTGTCTTTCAGGTTGTCTAGCATTTTAACAAATAATTGTTTCGGCGTGTATTGGTTTCTGCACTCTTGTTTTGCTGATTGGTTTTGTAATTTTTGGCAGCAAAACATGTACCTCCTAAAGATGTTCTTCGTTTGAAAGTTCTGTTGATAAACAGCCAAGCACTTATTGAATTTGACCTAGTCATGTTACCTTTCTTTTTGGGTTTCATTGTCGTATTTGTTTCACGGAGTAATCAGATGGAGTACCTTTTTTCAAATGTCCTATTTCATCAGGTGCTACAGTACCGAGATGAGTTTTTGGTATTTTGATCTGTTTTTTCAGTTACCTTGAATTATTGAAATGACTACACATCAAGTGAATGCATAATATTTGATTACTTTGATGTCTTATACCAATGGTGTACTCAATTTACTTTTTTTAAATTTACGAAACTGGGTAGGTAACAGAAGGGACTGATACATCTGCTGCACAAGCAAGGAAAGGGAAAGATATACAAGGTATTCCATGGGACAGATTGAATATAACCAGGCAAAGCTACAGATTGACAAGGCTCGAACAATACAGAAATTATGAAAACATACCTTTGTCGGGAGAAGCTGTAGATAAGGTCTGTATCTTCTGTTCTCTATTTCTTTTAAGGACATAAACTTGGGACTTTTATTCTGTATTTCCAAGGTAGAATTATAAATTTTTCTGATCTTCTATGTGATTGCTTTGCCAGGAATGTAAGCAGGTTAAAAAGGGTGGCAACTACTATGAATTCTTTTACAATACAAGATTGGTGAAGCCTACCATACTTCATTTTCAGGTATGAATTTACTACAGATTAGGCAAATACTCAAATCACATTGGGTAATTTTTGGTTTGCAGTAAATAGTTCTCTCAAGTGATTTTATCAGATGTATTGCTCTTCCTCTATGCTTCCCAATTAGATATGTTCAGCCATTTTACTTGGATGCAACAGTACTTTTAACCGAAACATCATAATGCAAACTTATTGTCTTTATATTCTTCGAATGCCCTTCTAAAAGCTAATATTTTCCATACCCAAAAAAAAAAGAGGAATTTTTGTTTTCTTTTCTATAAAAAGTGTCAATGGTATAGGCATGTGATGGGAACAAACCCATATGTAAACAAAAAGAGAAAAGCAGTAAATTGCATAAGACTAGTGGTGGGCGATTGCCAATTTGTCTACTCACAGCCACACAGAGAATAGCTTTCTGAAGAGAAAGAACTGTGAGGATGATTTACTAAGTAGGAGCAGAGACCTTTTTATAGGCAGAGGATCAGCTGAAAGAATTTCAATAAAAATGTGAATACACAGAAATAAAATTTTTTGCGCGGCAGGACGGCACCGCAATTGTGTGCCAATTTCTTTCTTTCCGACTTTGCAGCCTATCTATTCTGACCCTCTCTTTCTTTTTCTCTTGTCCTTTTTTCTGTCTTTTCGTATTTGTTTATATATGGGTTTGTTCCCGTTAATCTCCCCCTCATATCCATATACATCAAGAAAGAAAAAAGATGATATGTTATTCTCTAGTGTGGCACCTTGATTTTAAAATGGAAGACTTAGGATCAGCATACTTGGGATGAAGATTAGCAGAAACACGTCTGAAGAAACCTTATAGCTGTCTCAAGCGACAAAAGGTACTAAGAAGGTTTAGTCTTCATGATGCAAAGACCAGAAGCAATCCACTGGGAAGCCACCTTAATCTGTCTAAAGAGCATTTGGCAAAGACAGATGAAGAAAGGGAGTACATGTACCATATGCTTCAACAGTAGGAAGTTTGATGTATGCTTTCTACGAGGCTTGACATAGCCCATAAAGTTGGAGTTGTCAGATCTAGGAAAGGAGCACTGGAGGTGTAAAATGGATTATGATACCTCAAAGGTTCCTCGGGTATGGCACTTTGCTTTAAAAGGGCAAGATTATCTTACAAGGTTTTTCTGATGCAAACTTAGGATAGTCGAAAAAGAATCACAGCCTACGTGTTCACTTTGGGTGACATCAATGTTAGTTGGATGTCCTGACTTTATAAAAGTGTTTCTTGTAACTGAAGCACATGGCAGTCTCAGAAGCTGGAAAAAAGATGATTTAGCTCAAGAATTTCATGAAGGAGCTGGGTAAAGAACAAGACAATAATGATCTCTTCCGTGATCGCAAAAGTGCAATTCATTGCCAGAAGTCCAGTGTTTTATGCAAGATCAAAGCACATGCAGCTGAGGTATCAGCATATGCGAAAATTGATGAAGGAATTCTTCCACCAAAGAAGATACCATGGTCGAAGAACCCAACAAGCATTTTAACCAAAGTTGTCGGTGTTCACAAAGTTAGGCTGTGTACTGCCTCAGTCAGGACAGATAATATGAAGGCGCCACGCTAGAAATATAAAAAAAAAATTAATCTTTCTTGATGTATATGGGTTTGAGGAGGAGATTGATGGGGATCAAACCCATACGTAAACAAATATGAAAGACAAGAGGAAAAAAAAGAAAGATAAGAAAGAAAAAGATGGAAAGAAAGGGTCAGAATAGGTAGGTTATATAGTTTGAAAGAAAGAAACTGGCACACAATTGGGGTGCCGTCTTACCGTGCAGAAATTTTATTTGTGTATTCACATCTTCACTGAATATTTTTCAGCTTACCATCTAACTATAAAAAGGCCTCTGCTCATAATATGAAAATCATCCTCACAATTCTTCTCTCTTCAGTATTAAACTATTAATAAAGCTATCCTCTATGTGGCCGTGGAGAATGGAGTGGGCATATTGCCGAACCACGTAAATTTTATCTTGTCTTCTGCAATTTATTGCTTTTCTCTTTTAATATGTTTCCCAACAGCATGTACACATTCTTTCAATGCATGTACCAAGTAGTGTGAGCATACTCAGTAACTATGTCTCAAACATTGCCAGGGAGAGGAATCAATAGATTGCTCAGGACACCAACGGATTTTAAAAAAAAGAGCGCTTAGGAGATCAGATTATAGTATATGCAGAGGAAACTACACAAGAAAGACAAAGAACATATCCTACTATTTTATAGATTTTACCATTACCAGCAATTAATTCAAGCACTTCAATTTGAATATGACAGGAAAGATCAAGTAAGCATTCAGTAGACTTTATCTGAGTGTAGTCGGGGAGTCTCCTCTTTTCTTCTTCAATTATTCGGATTAGTCGAAATTGAAGGGGATGAGATTTTTTTTAAGAATTGGGTTACGTTAAGACAAGTACTGATTATGCGAGCCTTAGATTATTGAATGTTGAGTATCTGATAGAGAAGAGCAACCTGGTTCCTTATTTGTGTGCCTGTGTACTCAGCGTTACCGTGTTAACTGAGTCCAATGCACGTGGTTGTGTGGACAATAAGGGAAGTAACTTATCAATATTTGGAATTAGAGAAAATATCACTTTTGGTCCATGGGTTCAAATATGCACATTTAACCATCAATCATGTATGACTATGGAATATTATGTGATCTTTTCAATGCTTACATATTAGTCAACACAGATATAAACCCCATATCAGCAGTATTAAACACCCACCCGCAAACAATACATCATACGAGCATTTACCATCAGTAACTCAATCACATTTCTTTTTTTACTGGAACTTAATCACAATTTTAAAGTCAACATACAGACATTTTTAACAGCAAAATCACAACCAGTTATCGAAGTTCACAGTTCGTAAGCGTATTTAATTTGAGTGAACTTATTATGTTCTAGCTTTGCGCTATCTGTTTGCTTTAGGTAGCCAGCCACTATGTATTTTGTTCATCTATTTCTCTGGAAAGAATTCGTCAACCAACAAAAACTCAAATGCTAAGAAGTAGCGAGTAGTTTTCTGAACCCAGATGAAGAAGCGGAAAAAAAAGGATTTCGATGATCTTTCAATTGAAAAGGGTCTAAAATAATGGGGTAGTTGTAATACAGAGTAGCTACATTGAAAAGGGTAAAAAATAATTGGCTCATGAAAATTATGAAAATTTGGGGGGATATAGTGCTTTTAAACTTAAACTTAAACAAACTTAGTGTAATCCCGTAAGTGGAATCTGGAAAGAGGATATAGTGCATAAGAACCAAATTATAGTGTATGATAGGAAACCTCAAAATCTCTCTCTCTAAAAGAAGGAGACTATTAGTTTCATCAGTTTTAGCACTACAATTAATAAATTCCTGCAGTTGAATTTGACAAGAAGACTTGAGTAAGCATGCAGAAAACTATGCCTATATCTAGCTGGGAGGTCTCCTCTTCCTCTTCAATCAGGAATTGGTCAAAAATAAAGAAACTGGGATGTGTTTTTAAATCTTGACTGCACTAACACAAAAAGTGATTGCTGGAGGATCTCCATCGTCCAATGCTCTTGCGATAACTTTTTAACTGAGTTACTTATCAAAACAGAATTTGTTAACTACGTATTTCTTCGAAATTTTTTCGGTTTATTCTATGGTCTTTGCCTCCTAAATAATGCTTCCTTTTTTTTTTTGCTGAGAGGATGATTTTAATGATCTCTTTATGCCACTTCTTTTGCAGCTAAGGAACTTGGTGTGGGCTACTTCAAAACATGACGTGTATCTTATTTCGAACTACTCACTTATGCACTGGTCATCCATTTCCCAAAACCTATCAGAAGTCCTCGATTTCTCTGGACACATAGCTCCGTCAGAGGTAATAGTACACTTAGTAATGATGCTTCCTTTTCCTCATTTTAGTTTCTAGGATGCCTGTAGTTCTTCTCCTTAATGTTGGTGTCATGTTTCCAAGAAGAGGACTTTTATGTGTCTGTGTCTGATCTCGTTCTTTTGTTTCCCTTTCTGCGGGTTTGAAGGAGTACCCGTCCCCGGTCGTCTAGAAAATGGATACTTTTAGAAGTCCCTCTTGAGTTTTGTTTTCCCAATTTTTTCTTTGATTCCAATTGGATGTCAATGTTAGTTGCTGTTTCTTCTCTTATTGCTTCCGTCTTACCTACTCTTTGTTACTTTGGCCTCTAGAAACATGCAGGAAGTTTGTTAGAAGGTCTAACACAAACCCAGATCAGCACAATGGCAGTGAAGAATCGGTTTATGGTTGCTGGGGGCTTCCAAGGAGAACTCATTTGTAAGGTCAGTTGGATTTTATAGTATTTGTTCGTAGTTCTTCAACCTTCTTCCTTGGGTTTGTTCTGAATGTCAGGTAAATATGGGACAATAAGGTTTCCCAGAAGATTCATGAAATGAAAGAGGGGAACTGGAAATTGACTTTCTTACAAACGTTTATTCGACTTATTTTAACCCCCTAACCATTATACGGATATAAAATCAATATGGGTTATGACTGTTATAACTGTGATAAATAATATTGTGACATAGAGTTGTTTTGTTTATCGTATTAAGAATAGTAGATCATTTTTGAAATGAAAATGTCAGAATTTTCTTATTGTTCTTCGTACATCGTAGTTGCTCTATAATCTAGATAAGAAAGAGGAAGTGGCAAAAGTGAAATGAAATATATTGGCAATTTGAGCTTCTGCAAACTTTTGGACTGAGTTTCCAGGAGTGGTTTGTGGAAAAAATTTTCTGGAACGAAATAACGCAAGGTAGCGTGGGATCACTTTTTGTGTTAATCAAATGCAAACAGATTTTACCAGAAAGTTATTTTCTTGTACTTTCTTGCTGCTTCCACAATAATCAAACGCATGGATAGGTGGATTAAGTTAGAGATAGAAGGATAGGGTCATGTTGACTTACTGGCAAGCTCCTTCAAGATTATCTCTAGCGTCATTCATGAGCATTTCTTTTTAATACTTTCTTGCTTCTCTATTAACTATTGATAGCGGTAGAGTAGCTGGTTTTGAAATATAAATAGGAGGGGTGAAAGGTGCGGACAACTGGTATTTGGTTGCTCATAGGAGAAAAGACTATCCATTTCTAAATCAGCACGATGAGATAATTAAATATGAATGAGATAAGAACAGAAGCTTTATTCTTCATGCGGCTTTGTTGTCCTTGCTTAACTTAGCTCAAATAATGCAGTGTTTGGATAAGCCAGGTATAAGCTTCTGCGCAAGGACCACTTATGAGGAGAATGCAATCACAAATGCTGTTGAGATATACGAAAGCATTGGGTAAGAGTGAATATAATATCAGTTGTTGGGCTGTTTGAAATTCAACTGATTGAAAGTATGTCTAAATTGTTTTGCAGTGGCGGGCTTCACTTTCTGGCAGCCAATAATGATTCTGGTGTGAGAGAGTATGACATGGAAAAATTTCAGCTCATGAACCACTTCCGGTTCCCTTGGCCAGTGAATGTCAGTTTCTAATCGACCTTCTGCTGCTCCTTTTACTCTTCCATTTACCTTTTATTTTCTTTGGTGGGGAAGGCAAAGTGTTGTAATTGACATCCTATCATAGGTTTTATGACCACTTCTTTTTAAAAAAAATAAGTATATATTTGTTATTGTTCATGAAAAAAGAACTGAATGTTTGTTATCTCTCCAACTAAGGATATCTTCATCTGATTTTCTGCTGGACTAAATTAATTTACTCTAACGCTTGATATCATATGATTTTGTTTGGGATGCATGTGTCTTCGGTACTTTTCACTCTCACGCATTCTTAATTTCATTGGCTATTCATGCAGCATACTTCAATGAGCCCAGATAGCAAGATTCTTACTGTTGTCGGGGATGATCTCAATGGTTTACTTGTTGACTCCTGCAACGGAAAGGTATTGAATACTTACCTTCAAACCAGATGAAATGAAAAGTTCTTCATCATGTGCTTACCTCGTATTACTTCTTAGTTCAGAAAGTAGATTCTGAAGTATGTTGGTCATTTCTCTACTGCATTTATAATGAGATGGTTATTTGTCAAGAATCTATGAACCAATTGGACGTAGTTCCACTTCTTATTGTTTCTTGCATTTTTCCATAGCTGATAAGAATTTGTCGGAGCTTATTCTATTTACAGAATGACTTGTAGGTTCTTATTTATTGTAAAGATATCCCGTGGTCCCTTTATTTTTGGATTTACTTGGTGTTTCCTCCATTTTCCAATCATATAAAATCCAAATTCTAATAGAAGTTCTTACTGTATCAGACGATTGGCTCAATTGTTGGTCATCTAGACTACTCTTTTGCTTCTGCATGGCACCCCGATGGCCGTACCTTTGCCACCGGGAATCAAGACAAAACCTGCCGGATTTGGGACTTGAGAAACCTGTCTGCGCCTACAGCAGTGCTGAAGGGAAACATGGGTGCTGTCCGATCTCTTCGTTACTCATCAGATGGGAGGTTCTTGGTGGTAGCTGAACCCGCAGATTTTGTCCACATTTATAATACTGATGCGGATTACCAGAAACGTCAAGAGATTGACATGTTTGGTGAGATATCTGGAGTATCTCTGAGTCCAGATGATGAGTCTCTTTATATCGGAATCTGGGATCGGACATATGCAAGCTTGCTGCAATACAACAGAAGGCATTCTTCTGAATATGTTGATTTGTTCACATAATACCCTGATGGTTTGTTTCTTCACAGCGGGCCGATATACTGGAGAAATTATGGTTCCTCAGAGGTGATGAGATGATTAATTCTGGTTTTATTCAATGTTGAACTCTGGGAACTTGGCTCAGTTTTTAATCTTTGTTATACCATGTACAGTGTCCTTAAGAAAAGCCTTATACAGATACAGCCTTATTTTTTGTTATATATACTGCCTTTTTCATGTGCTCGCGTTTGAAAATAGCATGCTGCTCTTTTCTGCATAAAAGATTATCTATAAAAAAAAAGTGACAGTTCGGTGCATAAGGTATTCCGCGTTCATAGGGCCGTATCTCAAGGGGTGTGATGTAGACAACCTATCCTAATGCGAGCATTAGTGGTTGCTCTATGGATCGATCTCGTGATCTATACGGGACAATTTTACCGTCGGTCTAAGATTATTGTTAGTGATGAGCAAAATAACCTGTTGAAGGATATTAGATTAATTCAGTTCTTGATCTTCAAACAGGAAACATCATTTCTCTCTTGACTTTGATAGCCTTGGGATTGGAGAACAACTATTATATAAGACCTTTTTAAAAGTGATTTTGTATCTTTTGGAAACAGGTGTTGTAGAACTGTCACTCTGTTGCCACTTGCCTACCACACACCTATATTTTTTTAATCAAGAAAATAGTGGTAACACAATATAATAGTATTTATTCACTGAATATTTTCTGTTCAGTAAATGAGCTTGGGACAAGGAGGATGAATTTATCTGCACCCGGATTTTATTAAAAATAAGATATATAGGGTATATATATATAACTTAAAATAAAAATAGGTTCTAAAAGGATAGAAGGGTGTTTTTGTTGTTTTGTGTTTACTCATGTATTATTGATTACACATATTTTTAGTTCACATCTTATTCCACGTAATATAATACATCATTTACGCGAGCAGTGTGAGTGAGGGGCAATAAAATATTATACAATACTTTTGTGGATCAAACTAAGAGTTACAAACTAAGGTTTTGTTTGATATAAATGTCAAATGTCTAATTAAATAATCTACCAAGTGAACTTAAAGAGGTATGGTTTTCATTACAAAACTGGAAAGTACAACATTCTACGTGGCAGATGAACGTGTTTTCTTTGTTCACACGGTGTTCCGTATCTATATTGGGATCTCTACTAGTTTGAATTCGTGCGTCATAAGGCCCATTAAAGAGAAAAGTGTTTTTTATTAGGATCTTTAATGAAGGAATTCTATTCATCTCATTTTAATTTTTGGTGGTGAGTATAAAAAAATATTAATATTAAATAAGTGAAAGTGATATTGCGTTTAAAAAAAAAAAAGATGTTTGTGATAAATAAGTTGTTTTTCGATATTTGATTTTCATTTTTCACCAAATGAGGGAACATAATTTCGTTCACTTTTCGGCCGATGCTCTAACCCACACTTGACACACCATTGTCAATCTCTAACCTTCATCAAAATACTAAAACGTTTTGCTAACATTATTGTAAGTTTTTTTGCGTTGAGGGTTCCTTTGGTATTTTAATATGGGAAAACTAAAAGACTGACTCATTCAATGATTTTTGCGATCGTGTTCAATAAATCAACTGGAATTTGAACTACGATTCAGATCAAATCTTATTAAAATAGGATTTCTCTTTCGTGCCATATGCGCTTAGACTTTACTTTTTCTCCTTATTTTTTTTAGAGCGTACTGCTATTTTGAAATTAAAAAAAAAAAGTTATGGATGTAACTAATCGGAATGTCAAGTGGTTACGGTTGCGGAAAGCGGATAAAGTCAGGGACTGTCGGTTACCTTTTGAATAAAATAGCGACAAACCGAGTATTACGAGTACAAGATCTATCGAAAATAGTCTTTCTACCTTACAAGGTCGAATAATTTCTCACTTTATTATCTTGAGACTCCACTTGTATGATGAGTATGTTGTTGTTTTGCTAACATTATTACTTATCTTTAATAAATATTTCTCTAAGAAACTATTTTTCACTCTTAAAAAAAGCACCTAACTTCTTCAGGAAAATATTTTTCATAATAAAAAAAATCAGTTCTCTTTCTCATTTTTCTGTTCAATAACTTTTGCAATAATTTAAAGATAAAAAATTTTCATTCTTTTGTTGGGAAATAATACCACCTAAATTATTCCACTATATTCAATTCACTTCCACTTCGGAAAATAAATAAATAAATATGAAATCATAAAACTCGACTCAACTATTAAGCAGAAATTCAGTACGAGAAAAACAGAGGGGCAAAAGCTAGGGTTTGGGAACTTTTCTTCTTCCCTGCGAGCTTTGGCATATATATTTCTCGAATCGAAGATAATTAGGGATTTTGCCGGAAATAATCGTGGATTTTGCCGGAGATAATTAGGGATTTTACCGGAAATATCGAAGCTACTGTATCGCCGTTGCCTCCGGTGTGGTGCCTGTTGCTTTTGCCTTCCGATTCGACTATCTTCTAATGGAAGAGAAGCACAAGTCGAAGAGAGAGGAGGAATCGAAGAAGCGTCACCGTGATAGTAAGGAGGATCGAGGAGATCGTGACAAGCATAGGGACAGAGACCACCATCGTTCCTCATCGGATAAGAAGGATCGAGAGAAAAGCAGCCGCTATGATAGAGAAAAAAGTGCCGACGAAAAGTACGGCGAGAGGGATAGGGATAGAGATAGAGATAGGGCAAAGCACAAGGATAGACACAGGGATAAGGAGCGTGAAAAAAGTAGGGGCCGTGATGATAATGACGATGAAAGACCTAGTAGAGATAAAGTTAAAGAGCGAGAAAAAAAGGATAAGGAAGATCGTGAAAACAGGGAGAGGGAGAGGGATAAAGAGAAAGAGAGGGAGAAGAAGAGAGATAGAGAGAGGAGGGAGAAAGAGAAAGAGAAAGAGAGAGAAAAGGAGAGGAGGGAAAGGGAGAGAGAAAAGGTGCGGAACAGGGAAAAGGATAGACACCGTGAAGTAGAAAATGGTAGCGATGATGAACTTGATGTCAAGGATCGAGATAGAAAAAGGCGAAAGAGAAATGATGATGATCATAAGGAGAGGGAGAGGGATCGTGAAAGGAGTAGCAAATCCAACAACAAGCTCAGGGAAGATAGCACTGATGAAGTATTAGCAGAAGAAAAGAACGAGAAGAGCCGAGAAGAGGATTTTGCTGAAGAGCAAAGGAAATTAGAGGATGAGATGGAGAAGCGAAGGAGGAGAGTTCAAGAATGGCAAGAGCTAAAGAGAAAAAAAGAGGAATCCGAACGGGAGCAGCTGGGTGTTGCTGCAGGTGCTGAAGAAGAACCTAAATTGGGCAAAACTTGGACTTTGGAAGGAGAATCTGACGATGAAGATGCTGAGGGGAAACATGGCATGGATATTGATGTGGATGATAATGGCAACGCGATGGATGATGATGATGGTGCAGACAAGGCGGTTAGTTCCCCTGTAATTCAGAATGGCAATGATGAGTTAATGGGGGATGACGATGATATTGACCCGTTGGATGCTTTTATGAACTCTATGGTTTTGCCTGAAGTTGAGAAGCTTAACAATGCAGTAGTCAATAATCTTGATGGTGAAAATTCTAAAAATGGTACTGGTAAAGGCAAAGAAGAACAACAGCCTAAGAAGATGAATATGAAGAAGACTATGGGAAGAATTATTCCTGGTGAAGATTCGGATTCAGATTATGGGAACGTTGAGAATGAAGGTGATGATCCTTTGGAGGAAGAGGATGACGAAGAGTTTATGAAACGGGTGAAGAAAACCAAGGCCGAGAAACTATCAATAGTCGATCATTCGAAAATTGACTATCCTCCTTTCAGAAAGAATTTTTACATAGAAGTTAAGGAGATTTCAAGAATGAGTGCTGAAGAGGTTTCTGCTTACAGGAAACAACTGGAATTGAAGATCCATGGAAAGGATGTTCCTAAACCGATCAGAACGTGGCACCAGACGGGACTGTCCTCCAAGATGCTAGACACTATAAAGAAACTGAATTATGAGAAGCCTATGTCTATTCAGGCTCAGGCTCTGCCAGTAATTATGAGTGGCCGAGATTGCATTGGGATTGCTAAGACGGGTTCTGGTAAAACTCTGGCATTTGTATTACCAATGCTGAGACATATTAAGGACCAGCCTCCTCTGATGTCTGGAGATGGTCCTATTGGGCTGATAATGGCCCCTACGAGAGAGCTTGTGCAGCAAATTCATAGTGATATTAAGAAGTTCACTAAGGCGATGGGTCTCGTTTGTGTACCCGTATATGGAGGCTCTGGGGTTGCTCAGCAAATTAGTGAATTGAAGCGAGGAGCTGAAATTGTTGTGTGTACTCCGGGCAGGATGATTGATATACTTTGTACAAGTGGTGGAAAGATTACGAATTTGCGAAGAGTCACTTACTTGGTCATGGATGAAGCTGACCGAATGTTTGACATGGGATTTGAACCTCAGATCACAAGAATTGTCCAAAACACACGGCCTGACCGTCAAACAGTCCTGTTCTCTGCAACTTTTCCTCGCCAGGTTGAAATATTAGCTCGTAAAGTGTTGAACAAACCTGTTGAAATACAGGTAGGTGGTCGGAGTGTTGTGAACAAGGATATAACACAACTGGTTGAGGTGAGGCCAGAAGGTGAAAGATTCCTTCGGCTCCTTGAATTACTTGGTGAATGGTATGAAAAAGGAAAAATTTTGATATTTGTTCACACACAGGAGAAATGTGATGCTTTATTTAGAGATTTGCTCAAGCATGGTTATCCCTGCCTCTCCCTTCATGGGGCAAAGGATCAGACGGATCGCGAGTCCACCATATCCGACTTTAAAAGTAATGTGTGTAATTTGTTGATTGCTACTAGTATAGCGGCCAGGGGCTTAGATGTCAAGGAGCTTGAACTGGTAATCAATTATGATGTTCCGAACCATTATGAGGACTATGTTCATCGTGTTGGTCGAACTGGTCGGGCTGGTAGGAAAGGTTGTGCCATCACATTCTTATCTGAAGACGATGCAAGATATGCACCTGATCTTTTGAAAGCTTTACAACTGTCAGAGCAAGTTGTTCCAGATGACCTGAAAGCTCTCGCTGATAGTTTCATGGCGAAGGTGAATCAGGGACTTGAGCAAGCACATGGGACTGGTTATGGTGGTAGTGGTTTTAAATTTAATGAAGAAGAGGATGAAGTGAGAAGAGCAGCCAAAAAAGCACAGGCAAAAGAATATGGATTCGAGGAAGATAAATCAGATTCAGAGGATGAAGATGATGGAATTAGAAAAGCAGGAGGCGACCTCTCTCAGCAGGCTGCCCTTGCTCAGGCTGCTGCTCTTGTTGCTGCTTCCAAAGCGAGTATGGCTTCAGCGGCAACTCCAGTTTCAGCTGGTCAGCTTCTTCCCAATGGTGGCTTGCCTGTTGCATTGCCTGGTGTACTTGGTATTAATATACCAGGTGCAACAGCAGCTGTTGCTGGAAATGGACTGCCAATTGGCTCTAATGATGTGACAGCCAGAGCAACAGCATTGGCAGCTGCCTTGAACTTGCAGCACAACTTAGCGAAGATTCAGGCCGATGCAATGCCTGAACATTATGAAGCGGAATTAGAGATAAATGATTTCCCTCAAAATGCTCGCTGGAAGGTGACACACAAGGAGACTTTGGGACCTATTTCTGAATGGACGGGAGCTGCCATCACCACTCGAGGACAGTATGTTCCACCTGGCAAGGCACCAGGGCTTCTGGACAGGAAGCTGTACTTGTTCATTGAGGGCCCCACGGAACAATCTGTCAAGAGAGCAAAAGCAGAACTGAAACGTGTTTTGGAGGACATTACCATGCAAGCATCATCTCTTCCTGGTTCGGCTCAGCCAGGCAGATACTCAGTTGTATAAGAATGAATGTCCTTGCCATTTTTGTAATGCTTCATTTCTGACTGTTACATATTTCAGGCCTATTATTTTTTAAGTTTTGTTGCTTGATTTCGAGATGACGTTGCTTGTAATGATCTATACAGGTTTAACAGGATACGTGATTATTCTCCCTGATATTCTAAGTATTAGCTTCTGAAAGAAAAAGCTCGACTCGACTCAGGGGTACTGATAGCACTGGCCTGCCTGATTTGATTAGTCCGGCTTTGGCTAAGCCCTTGTTTGAAACAAAACTTGGGTTTTTCTTCTTTGCATCACAATCTCTCTGTTTCTTACTTCACTCTTTTCTTTCGTGATTAGCCATGGTTTGCTATATGATTATATAAACTGTTATTATGAACTTGAATTGCAACAGCCGCAGGGAGATTACATAGAGTTGCACAGGAAGAGAAATGGGTATCAGTGATAACTTTGAGCATAAATGCAACAAGGAGGATCACAAGTGCTCGCAGACTACCCAAAAGGTTTTACCCTAGTCAGTCCCCTTGCAATATCTCTTTCGAATTTTTCTCATACCTTTCATTTATTGAATCTGAAATTTGTGGTTTTCTCTTTTGCAACTCCCATGAGCTTTGAGTATCAAAGTAATATATTTGGTAAGTGATGCTATGCTGAAACGGCCCAAATGAAGGAAAACACAAGGAACTTCCTAAAATCAAGTTATTGGTTTAGTTCATTTTTTGTAAGAATTATTTTTAGCTCATTTATGGGTTTAATTCACTTTGAAACACCCTTCCAGCAGTTTTGGGTTACTCTTTTATGAGATATCATTTAATTGTTCCCTCTGTCATATCATATTCGCTGTGTTTACCTGGACAAGGCTAAAGTAACAACTTCAAGTTAGTTTGATATGAAGAAAAAAAATATCAATTGAAGTCTAAACATTAAGTAGTTAATTGAATTTGAATTCTTAAGAAATTGTAAATATATAGAGAATACTATTATTATTGGAATTGCATCATGCATGTTGGGACCTCCCAATGTGGAAAGGGTTGTCAATATAAATTGGGACCTATATTTCACATAATATTGCAGGTTATTTTTAAACGTCATTACTATATGTTATATGTTACAGAAATGATTGGGATTAGGAGTGTTAATTAGTTAGGCCTTTTTGGTTGCTAAGTCCCTATTATCTTAGATTGAGGCAATCTTTAAGCAACAGATATAATCCTTATTGGTAATGCCTCCATATATCTAAATAATGTAATTGCATTTCCATGTGTGGCATAATCCAGTTGTCTCAGGGTTTTACTTAGGTTTTCCCTTTTCTGTCAAATCATTTGTAGGATCCCTGATGCTTATTAGGCGATTTGGTCTACTTTTTGTTGTGTTTGAGGTTGAACAGAACGTGTCTTTCTGACTTTTTAAATTTCTTTTTCATATGTGCATCCTGATAGTGGAAGAGAACGGTCAAAAGCAACTTTTGTTGGGCCAGGTTTTAACATGAAACCTCCCCAAGTGTGATCGGTTTATCGGACCGACGGTGTACGCCTTCTTGAAAACATGCGACACTTCCTGAACTTAAATGCACGTTCAATCTTGAGAGCATTGGGGTTAAAAAATCCTAATGGTCCAAACTTTACATCTCTAGGCTAGGTGTTGTGACCAAAGGAACCAATAACCATCATTGAGATAATCTTCCCTTTTTAATGGTGCATCCGAGTCTATGTAGTTGATGTTTCATATCTTTAATTTTTTTCTGTGAATCTAGGTAAATGTGAGTGAGCTTGGTCTTGTCACCCCTGCTGGAAAATTTGTATGGGGTAAGGTGTGCTTTCGGTGCTTGTTACTCCATCGTCTCTCTAGATTTTTCTTTTAGTTGCTTCTATGTTGTTTGGATCCTCGAAAATGCGGCTGAATTTGACATGGATCACACAAGGACATTTTTGGAGGATCCAAGCAAACATAGGTTGCTGATGATTCATTTCTCAGATGGTGAATGCAGGGAAACACAGCCCAATTGACGAATAATACTGAAAATGATGGTTCTATCAATGCAGTTTACCTTGTATAGTAGTTGAGTATAGAGGAGAAAGGGGTCAATTTTGTAGATTGCATAACTGATCTGTTAGTCTGATCAGAATTTTCTGATGCTGGTTTTTTAGTGATGTAGAACACCTAATGGAGAGGGAAAAAGGAAGTATGAAGCAACACTTGAAATCTATCGTTCACCTAGTGCTGTGATAGTGCTCTTGGGTTAATTTATATATTATGTTGTTTTCCACATCATAATAATGCTGGAGGTGAAGCACCCTGGCTTTGGTCTAGTGGTTAGAGCTTAACTCATAATGTGTGGGTAAGGTGCACGTTATGGGTTTGAATCTTGCTGCTGACAAAAACTTGGTATTTAAGGTGAGAAGGGTGGACTCATTATCCACCGAGTTTCGAACAGTGTGCTACTAGCCTTAGGTTTTTCGGTTATAAAAAGTAGTTACTGGAGGTATAGGTGTTACAACGACACAACTAAATGTCTACATCGTTAATCAGCTGATAGTAAACATCAAATTCCATGAGCTTTAACTACCAATTAAGAACAAGCTTTAGATTTCTGCAAGCTTCACAAGGGTCTTACCTTGTCAGACAACGCTCCCTGCAAAATCTGGAAAAACAACAAAATGTTGCTTGATCCATTTATGGTGTTGCTTGAATTCGTAGACAATAAGGAACAGGATGAGAAAAATGTTTGTGTTTTAATGTTGGATTCCTTGTTTATTGGACATATGAATGTATACCGTATTCCGGAAAATATTACTAGTTCCTTCTATCATAGCAGTGCTTCAAGTGAATTTTCTTTTCTAAAAAACTTATCGTACAAATTAACCAAACAACTTCTCCGAACAATGCAAAAAACATCTAGAAATATCTTGTGCATTCGAAAGAAGGTAGCTAAGTTTGTAAAATTTTCTTCCCCATGTTTGGTTTGGCGAATAAGAGGAAAGGAAAGCAAATGGCAGAAAGTTAAATTTTCTTGAAGTTTCTCCTTTCGTTTCCCTTCTTAAGTAGCAAGCATCAAGAACATTTTACCCAAAAAAGAAAACGATCTGTTCTCACAAGCGATAGTGGAATGAAGTTGAAACTTAGCACTACAACATTGAGGATATCTTTCTTGCTCTTTCCTCTGCAGTGTGTTAATAGCTCTCTCAAGCTTTTTACATAATTTTTTGTCCATTAAAGAAATACCTTCCCACTGTCACCGCTAATTCTTATTTAAAGTTTGTTGTTTTAATGCATCTTACTCGCTATCCACGGCTGAGTTCTCCCTCAAATACATGGACAAGTTGTCCATATTAACTCTTTTGTTTGTATGGTGCGAACGTTAACCCGAGACAAGTGCAAATCACTTGCATGTATTCGCACAGCCTAGTGGTTAATAAAGTAGAAAAAGACTATAATTCACATTTTAGGAGAGACAAAAATACATCAAGCAATTTGTTCAAATTTTAATGATTTTTTTGGGCTAATAAGGAGATTTATATTAGAAATTAAGTAATGTAACCATTAAAGTTATTACAAGCCAAGACTGTTGGGATGTTCATAACTTGAAAGCTAATAAAGCAAAGGAGGAGGAGATAAGTAGTATGGGGGATGCGGTGCGTTGGTTGTCGTCTATCTGACGGAGTGAAGTGCATGCCATGCTTACCCAAGGTATATGCTATAACATTAGCTTCTCGGTAACATGTCTAAGCTCTACGCGGCTCAGTTCCAGCATCAGTAAAGCTCATTGCCATGTTCAACAATGGTGCATAGTTCCTGCGAATCAGTTTCTACTTGAAGTGGCCAGAGGTTAAAGTCCTTATCTGTGCTACTAGTTCAGCTTCAGTAGCAGAGAAGCAGATTAAATTGGTTGTAAATTCACGTATTCAGTGATTATTGGAGTTGTTGAAAAATCCCTTCAACCAGTGTAAAAAGTGCACGTGTTAGCTTGAGGATAACGGGTTGGTAAAAGAAGTAAAATTCTATAACATGATACATGGTATAGTAATTACTGACAACTCCTTTGTAGCAAATAAAATCATTTAAATACACGGATTTTACTAAGGAAGGTATCTTTTTATAGGTAGACATGCGTTTTTGCCGACCCAAACCAAACAATCAAAAATAAACATAAAAAACTACAACTAGTATCTCTTCCCCCACTTCCCTCCACTAACTGTCCAAAATACACAAAAGAGCACATCTCCTTTAAGATACTTCAAAACACACACACACAGAGTTATTCTTTGCAAAAATGGCCACTTCAATTTTCCTCTCACATCCTCTTTTTCCTTTCCCTCCTTTATCATCAAAACACCATAAAATTCTAACTCCCAAACAAACCTCAGCCATAGTAGCATATCACCCCACCATCAAACACATCAAGAAACCATATTTCAACTCCCCTTTTCCATTTCCTTCCAAACCCAGAAAGGAAATTTGGTCTATTTCTGTGGGAAGAACACAAATTGATGATAAAGATGAAATCTTGGTGGGGGAAGATTCAGCTGAATTCCAGTTATCCAAACAAAAGATTTCATCTTGGGTTTATTTTACTGGGATTCTTGGTGTTGTTCTTTATGTTCTTAATGTTATTTGGATTGATAATTCAACTGGCTTTGGAAAATCATTCATTGATGCTGTTTCCACCGTTTCAGATAGCCATGAGGTGGATTTTTATTGCTTATTTGCTTTGTCTAATTCTGTTTGTTATCTTCTATTTTTTTTATTCTGAATTGGGTCTTGAGATATTGCTTTTGGTTTTAGTTTAACTTGTTACTCATTTCATTTCATTTGAAATAGAAGCTTGTGGTCTTAAATATACTAGTATAATATTTGTGCGGCTATAGAAGCTTTTCAGGTATTAAAATATGAAGTCTAAAGTTAAATGTGTTTTCAGGTATAAAAATGTGTCGTTCTAAAAGAACGGTCTAATAAGGAATTAATGTTACATAAACTGAGATAGAACAGGAAAAGGAAAATTTTCTTGAAAAAAGGAACTTTAAATGAAAAGAGAATTACTTAAGGGGAGTTACATTATTCTATTTTCTTTTACTTTAACTTTACTTGATAGTGATCCTAAATTTT
This sequence comes from Nicotiana paniculata, assembly GCA_005239505.1. Taxonomy (NCBI): domain Eukaryota; kingdom Viridiplantae; phylum Streptophyta; class Magnoliopsida; order Solanales; family Solanaceae; genus Nicotiana; species Nicotiana paniculata. The sequence continues at coordinate 40,411 of MDKI01092482.1, read as the reverse complement.
GTAGTTTTCTGACAGAGGACGGAGTTCTCACTTCTTCCTCATTTGCAGTCCTTGTTGCACTTCACTCAAATTTGGTATTTCGACAATCTCAATAAACGTGCTTCTGTCATGCTTGGTTACATTCTATATGCATAATTTTCTTAATGGTGATGTCGAGCCAGCTTTCGCGCAACATTACTATTTTACCTGGTAATTGTATCCTCCTACCAGTATAGGTATCGAGGAACTCTACCCACCAAGGCGTTAGGCATTACCTGACTCCTTTTTTTTCCTCTGCAAAATTTAAACCCTGGTCTAACAAGGTCTTTGTTCGAGTTTTATTGACTACTAGCTCACACGCTTGGGTGCAATATCATCTACTACTAACTATTATTTGTTAAGTTTGGTTTGAAAATGAAGTAGGGGTCGAGATTTTTAATTTCTGCTAACTTGACTTTAGCATATAAATAAAAGAACCTTTCTGTTCAGGTGGGTGTTAAGGTTCTTGTTTGAGTTAATAAGTGCTAATTGTGGCAAATTTATTGCTCATTTGAGCTTGACTAATGCTTTGGACAGTTCAGTTGGAATTGGCATATACACTAACATGTTGCGGCCACAACTTTGGTAGTTAGGTGAATAACTACTGTTTTGTCTGACTTTCTTTTTCTTTTTCCATTGCTGCTCTTTTGTCTGCATTAACTAAAATATCATGTCATAAAATGTGACTAGCAATTCTTTGTTTTATTCTCTATTACATAAGTTATAGTACAAGATTATCTCACTTATCTAGAGACCTAAATAAGATGTTTTACAATCATGATTTGTGGAAAAGAATACGGTAAAAAGAAATATCAGGAACCAGTGGAATAAATGTCATTCTTACAGTTCGAAGAATTTTTATTTTAAAAATTTAATTACTAGAGAGTCTAGGACTAAATTTCAAGACAATAATTTTTGCATAGGTTGTTAGACAATTTTTTGACTTTCTTGAGAGAAGTGCTCTTTCTTCTTTTTCTTCCATTTAAATTTGTGTTTTGGTTGGTAGTGATACAGTTGGAGGTGTATCTACTGATACTTCACAGGTATTAAGGAACACATTGGGATTAAGTTACTTATGATATGAAGAATGGGACTTAGGCGTAGTTGTTGTTGTTTGTTGTGTACGAGGCAAGCGATGCATATGAGTTCTTGACGAATCATGTGGCAAACATACAGTTGTCTGAAGCTTCTACGCTATTGTTTCTTTCTTCATAAACTTTCTTCCTTTCCAATTTGGCTCTCTCGGTCACCAGCATAAATATTATTCTTTCGTTTTGCATGATTAAATTTCTGTTTGCTGAGTGTTTTTCCAAATGTTTCGGCAGATTGTAATGCTTTCCCTCACCTTGATTTTCGCAATAGTCCACAGTGGTCTTGCCAGTCTTAGAGACAAAGGTGAGGAACTCATTGGAGAACGTGCCTTTCGTGTATTGTTTGCCGGGGTATCTTTGCCGTTAGCAGTCAGCACAATTGTAAGTTTCTACTCCGCTGGCAGAAACTGAGAATTTAGAATCTTTTGGTAGCTTCTATAAGTTTCTTGTGCAATGCTTGATAAATGGAAATTTAACATAACAAGGTTCTTATAATGGTGTACAGGTGTATTTCATTAACCACCGATACGATGGAGTGCAATTATGGCAATTACAGAGCATAGCCGGACTTCATGAGCTTATTTGGTTCTCTAACTTTATTTCCTTCTTCTTCCTATACCCATCGACATTCAATTTACTAGAGGTAGCAGCTGTTGACAAGCCCAAGATGCATCTTTGGGAAACTGGGATTATGAGGATTACCAGGCATCCACAGGTATTAGTCAACATTCACTTAATTGTGACTTACTGTTGTGTAAGATACCGATTGAATCCGATAGCATAAAGTGCCTTGTCCTGAAACACCATTTTGTACCTTTTAGTCTCAAAAGTCTTTCTGAATCAACTTCAACTATGGATTCATATCACTTGACTTTGTACCTTGTATTATTTTTTAATTTTCCAGGATATAAAAGACGTAATAAACAAACGAAGGAGGTTTAGATATGATGATTTCTGTATATAATTTCAGAAGGGTTCAGGACTAGTTTCTTAAGGTTTATACAAGTGTATAAAATTCATCTTACCGTGCGAAACTATATTTTACTTTTGATTCTGTTGAATCAAAGTATTGACTCTATGGGTCAAAGGGTTTGTTAAAGAAGTCAAATAAGGCATGTCACAAAGAATAGTATTACAGAAAAGGACGGATTTGCCGCATGATGAGCTTTAACAGGAAAAGAGGTCAAGATTATTGTAATCCAGTTCTGATAATGCAGAAAAGGAAAGAGACCGCCCTATTGATGAAGCTGTTCCATAATTGAGGATTTTCAGTAAAGAGGAACCCTTCTCAAGTCTTGAAACTTGAGAAAACAAGTCTCCTTTACATGATTCGTATCATTGTTTTTGTGCATATAGATTAATTGCCAGGTTTTGTTATTCTTTCTTTTATAGCTAATTGAAGCCTATGTTTTCCTTATCAGATGGTTGGGCAGGTGATATGGTGCTTAGCTCACACGCTGTGGATCGGGAACTCAGTTGCAGTGGCTGCCTCAGTAGGTTTGATTGGACATCATCTGTTTGGTGCCTGGAATGGAGACCGAAGGTTAGCCATAAGATATGGTGAGGCTTTTGAAGTCGTGAAGAACAGAACGAGTATCATCCCCTTTGCAGCTATGCTTGATGGCCGCCAAAAGTTGCCCGAAGATTATTACAAGGAATTTATCAGACTGCCATATATATCGATAACAGCATTAACATTAGGTGCTTACTTTCTCCACCCTATTATGCAAGCTGCCAGTTATCGGCTACACTGGTAGTAGCCCTGATGTTACAAAGCTCTTTTCCATACAAGAAATCGCAGAGTCCAAGTTGTACATTTCAAGATATATATATATGTAGGTTGCTATTGACTATTTAAAGACAATTGTTGGAGCAACTATTACACTCTAAAGTTTGCCTGAAGGAGTAGGAAAGCAAAGAAAGAAGAGGAATATGAAAGATTCAGTTTCGTGCTCTTAAAAGTAAACAAGTTTCAACATTGGTTCTATATTGTGTATTATTGTATTTGTCCTTCTTCTGACTTTAATTTAAGCAACTATAAGAGAAGATATAATACAGGGATTATGATGGGGATATTACAATACATATATTACTACTTATGTATAAAAGATTTCCATATTGTATGGTTGATCTTTTTATAGATGGGACAGGGGAATGAATCCAATACTGCGCTTGGTTTGAGGGTCATATAGGTTATAAAAGCGCAGCTCGGTGCATTAAGCTCTCGCTATGCGCGGGGTCCGGGAAAGAACCGGACCACAAGGATCTATTGTATGCAACGACTTTACTAGTTACGGCAATACTTCCCTTCATCTTCAAAGACTGAAAGATATTAAAAAGTATTGTGTGAAACTTTGAAAAAGGTAAGTACAGTAAAATATCACCAACTATAAGGTGTTAAGATTAGCTTGCACACATCTCGATTATTTTACTAAGTATTTGTTACTAGGTATTGGGAGTAAAAGAATTTGTACGTGCTAAAGTTAACGCTAAAAAAATAATAAAACAAAGAAGATAAAACAGGGAGAATTATTGGGGACGTTGGCTATTATGTGAAAGGTAAGAAAACAAGCAATAGAATGAAAATGGACAATGAAACAAACAAGAAGGCAAATTCTCTTTTTCGATTAAAACGACTTTCAAACGGATTACTCAACGTTGAAAAAGGCTTCTTTCAACTTTGTAATTGCCTCCTCTCACTAGCCTACACAGCCCTTCAAATATGCAAATACATTCTATATAAAGCAGAAAAAAATGAACAAAATAATGTTATACTTGTCCAAAGTTATGAGGCATGTCAATGGTCATCATCGAGTCGATACAACGATCGATATAGGGATGAAACCAGTAAATTTCACAGGTGGGCTAGAATTCTCAAACCTCACATACACTGTGACAAAGAAGATAAAAGATACTGATGGAAAATGGCTAAATGAAGAAGTTGACTTATTACACCAACTAACTGGCTATGCACCAAAAGGTTGTGTAACTGCAGTTATGGGTCCAAGTGGTGCTGGAAAATCAACATTCTTAGATGGTTTAGCTGGTAGAATTTCAAGTCTAAGGGGTAGAGTTTCTGTTGATGGAATGGATATGACACCAAGTTTTATTAAGAGAACTTCTGCTTATATTATGCAAGATGATAGACTCTTTCCTATGCTTACTGTCTATGAGACATTACTGTTTGCTGCTGATTTTAGGCTTGGACCAATCTCAATGGCTGATAAAAGACAGCGCGTTGAGAAGCTAATCGAGCAACTTGGTTTATCTGTAAGTCACTCAATAACAGCTGTCATATAGTTTTTATACACTAGATTACTGTATATAGTAACTATTTACAGAGGCGGGGCCAGGATTTCAGCCAGCTTTATGAGTTATGTATTTTAGAATAACGACTTCAAGTGCTAATAACTAGGTTCTAAATGTAATATTTGTACGTAATTTAAAGAATTTCTTAACACAAATGTACTGTTTGAGCAGAAGTTAATGGGTTCAGCCGAACCTGTATTTGGGCTTCAAGCTCCGGCCCCTGACCATTTATTGTTTATTTATTTTATGGCAGTCGGCTAGGAATACTTATATAGGTGATGAAGGGACACGAGGAGTATCTGGTGGTGAACGTCGTAGGGTGTCAATAGGGGTGGACATAATACATGGACCTTCATTGTTATTTTTGGATGAGCCAACTTCAGGTCTTGATTCAACTAGTGCTCATAGTGTGATTGACAAAGTTCATGCCATTGCGCGAGCTGGTAGCACAGTGATCCTAACGATTCATCAACCATCGTCTCGAATCCAGTTGCTTCTTGATCATCTCATTATTCTGGCTCGCGGACAGCTCATGTATCAAGGATCACCAAAAGATGTTGTTGTACATCTTGGTAGAATGGGGAGAAAAGTACCAAAAGGTGAAAGTTCAATAGAGTATTTGATTGATGTGATTCAAGAATATGATCAGTCTGAACTTGGAGTTGAGGCATTATCTGTATTTGCTCTTACTGGAAGGAAACCTCCACCATTAGGCGAATGTGAGATGTCAATTGTCCCTTCATTACCAGCATCGTCACACAGGTCTAACAAACGCCTTAATCATTTGCAAACGAATACAAAAAAGGATCAAGATTTTGATCATAGTCTAAGAAGTCCCTGGAATTCATCTAAGTCTTGGAGTGCTAGCCACAGTGGAGTTCTTCAAACACTAGGATTTTCACCTGCTAGACAGCGTACTGATCATAGAAATCCAAATCCGATAAGGTAAAATATTCTTTTATGTCAATGCATGAGTTGTTCTAATTCCTTGATCAGTATGTTAGAGTGTCCTATATTGACTGAGAAAACAGATTGTTGTCTCCGTATATGGTCTCGGACAATCTTCATTTTATGAGCTAGCTTTTGAGGTTGAGTTAGGCGCGAAATCTATTTTCGTAACACAAAATTTGTAAGCTAGCGATCATTTCAGTCGTCTAATAAAACATGCTTTGTGTTTTTTGTGCAGTTCATCTCCAGGTGACTATGTCTACACTAGTGAAAATTATCAAAGTACAACAACCCCTCATACTCAAAGTAGTGAATGCACTCTCAATGCAAATGATTTTTTGACTCCATATGCTGCTGCCAACAGCAATTCATACCAATATCTTGGCCCCAAATTTGCAAATTCATTCTTATCAGAGACATGGATTCTCATGAGAAGAAACTTTATAAACATCCGACGTACCCCTGAACTTTTCCTCTCTAGGCTTGTTGTACTAACAGTCATGGGAATTATGATGGCAACTATGTTTCTGCATCCAAAAGAAAACCTGCAGGGGATAACGAATCGCCTTAGTTTCTTCATCTTCACAGTTTGTCTGTTTTTCTTTTCGTCTAATGATGCTGTCCCGGCTTTCATTCAAGAGCGTTTCATCTTTGTCCGCGAGACATCTCACAACAAGTATAGAGCCTCTTCTTACACTATTGCAGGTCTAGTTACTTACCTTCCTTTCTTGGCTGTTCAGGCTGCAATTTATGCACTCATTGTTTGGTTTGCACTATCGCTTCGCGGACCATTTATATACTTGTTGATTGTTCTATACATTTCACTTCTGTCCACAAACTCTTTTGTTGTGTTTGTGAGTTCAGTTGTACCAAATTACATATTAGGATATGCTGCTGTCATTGCTTTCACTGCCCTTTTCTTCTTGTTTTGTGGCTATTTTTTAAATAGCCATGACATGCCATCATATTGGAAATGGATGAATTATATTTCAACTATGAGTTATCCATATGAAGGGCTACTTATGAATCAGTTTCAGACATCACAAACTTTTGGAATTGACCCTTTTGGTAAGAATGTAACTGGCAATGGAATCTTGAAATCACTCAATATTTCTCAAGTTGAAAGCAAGAAGTGGGAAAAAGTTTACATAATGTTGGCATGGGCTATTTTATACAGAGTCCTGTTTTATATTGTCCTCCGATTCTTTTCGAAGAACCAAAGGACCTGACGAGAAGCAGTTAGACGCGGATTCAAGATTTTAAAATTGCTATTACTCTTGTGCAATAATTGATGTGATTTTAATATATTTTTTTGATGATATAAGTGTAGTTTCTAGCTTGATGAATTATGTCTAACATAGTGAATAATCTTCTCCGAATCAGGGGCGGAACTAGCCCTTCGGATAAGGGTTCCGCTGAATCCAGTAACTTTTATCCAAACCCTGTATTTATCTTTAAAAAACTATTGAATCATGCACGAATTATTAATTTAGAGTCCGGTAATTTAAAAGAATTAGAATACTGAACTCTTAAGTTCAAATCCTGACTCCACCCCCAGTTCGGAGTCAAAGATTAGAGGCAAACTATCTGTTTGTGCTACACTATATCAAGATAGGCAGCTCTAATAAAATATTTTATCCAAAAAAAACTAACAATTTCAAAGGAAAAGAGTACCCAAAAGAAACATTATGGATCAATCATGATTTTTTTGTTAATTTTCTATGCTAATAGTATAAAGGTATTTAATGCATTTTTGACTGATTGTTAATCTATATCTCAATCTCATCGATCGAAAAACGTTGTCATATGAATCTCGAATTGTATGAATGGCCATAGAGTTGTTTGCGTTGCACTTTAATAACGATTAATAAATAAACTTGCTGAATGAGTGGACTGATTGTAAGTATAAGCGGATTTTGGGTACGTTTTACGAGTTTAACTGAACACATTACTTGATTTGAATTGTGTATATACATAAAAAAAATATCTACATATAATAAGATTGCACTCATTATAAATTTATTGACTCCAAATTTTGAATTTGTATATGTAGTTATGTACTACTGACTTTATAATTCGTTATCTATTCTATATATCTATCTATCTAGCCCTTACCGAAATGTTAATCATTTTTTTACCCTTGGTATATATATTCTATGTTGGATAAAGTTGTAATTGTAATCATAAATTTGGAAAACAAAAACTCTCGTTTATTGTCATATTTTCTATTGGCTAGGACTTTAATTTATTTAGGTTTTGAATTCTTTAAACTCTCTTCTGTTTAGGTATAATTTGTAGCTTTCCACTAGGTTTAGGACTTTTTAAGTTCTTCCTTGTTTATCATTCTTTACTGTGGTTTGATTATCTTGATATATAGAGTTTCAGATGATGTCTAAAAACTTGTGCCTTTTTTAGTTGCTATATTCATTTCTCTTATATTATGTACTTCTTTTATTGGAAATCATTATTTTATATTTATAAGATTTTTTATATTAAAAAAATAGGTACAAGTTGGTATTAACATATGTGGGTTGGTATCTAATCTTTTCTATTTAAGTTAGAAAAAATTGCTATCAATAATTTTTCGTCAATGTACCAAACACACGCTTAGTTGCACAAATACGAAGATTACTAACAGGCTCTTGGGAGATTTGTTCAAAGTTACTTTCTCTTTAGAATTCATATCGATAATAATAATAATATCTCTAGATTTCAGAGTTAGTAATTATTGTTATTTTTTTTCTAATATCATATGATTTGTTTGTCATTCGAAGAATTTTTTTGATGTACAGTTTCTTCATTTACCAAGTTTGTTAAATATGATCAAAATTTGTATTTTTCAGGAGTTTAAACTTTTTATTTTTTATTCTATAACTCATCCAATTTTAATAATATTCATGTAATTTTAAGAAATTATATTTCTTGACACAGAGTACACGCGCAACGCATGTACCCTAAGACTAGTTGTATTAAAAGCACGAAAACCCTTAGCGAAATGTGTTCGACTTTTCTATCCTCTAAAGATAAAGTTCATACTAGACAAAATAGTCATTTAATTATTTCCCTAAAATTTTGAACTTTGAAATCAACTAAAAATTTATTTATTAAATACTTCTATGTACAAGATCCTAAATATTAGGACTCTTCTTAAATCCTTCTAAGTTTCCAGGTAGTTTTTTAAACTATGTCAGGAACCGTTAGGCAACTTTTTTTCCAAGTCCTTGGCTTTTTTATTTTTGATAAAAAATAATTTAATCATATTTAGTATCAAACTTAGATAGTTAAATATAATAAAATTCTATCTTTGTCCAAATTCCCGTCAGGCATATGTATTTTTCAAGTCTTTACCCTTTTTATTTTGTTATAAATAATAAATTATGCTTGAACTTAAATAGTTAAATATAATAAAATTTTATCGTTGGCCAAATCCAAATTATACATAAGTTTTAAATCCTTTTAGTCTATTTCTATTATACTTATCCGCTATTTTGGTAACCAAAAGCGAAAAACAAGCAAAATAAGTTTTTTAACAAATTGTACTTTTGAATTTTGGTTTCTTCTCTCTCCATATATACGTTAAAATTTTGACACATTTAATTAGAACTGTCCCAAAATATCATAACCATATTTGGTGTAGTTGGAGCAATTGTACATCTCATTAGAGCATTAAAATTTATATCTATCTATTTATTTATACTATATTAAAAGCATAAAAGTCCTTAACGAAATATTATTCGTCTATTCTGCCTTTTAAAAATAGATTTTATACTAGATAAAATAATTATTTAATTATTCCTTTAATTTTAAAACTTTAAAATCAACTAAAATTTTATTATTAAAATTTTCCTTATTTAAAGCCCATTAATATTAGAGTTGTATTGAACTATTTCTAAAGATTCTTTATTATTTAAAAACCTGAGTTAGCTAGGAGTCAAACATAACGAATTCTGAAAACATAAAGATTCAAAACATATGATTTTTCTTACTATTTGAAAATCAAATTCTTATTGGAAAAATTATAATTATTTCTCAAATATTTAAAAATTAGAATGAGCAAAATATTCAGAATTTGAATGAATGAAACTTAAGTTATTTTTTTTAATGTTGAGAACAAATAATTAAGTCGTTAAATTGACTAATTATCAAACGAATCCATTTCAATTATCTTACAAATTTATCATATAAGAAATTGATAGTTTCTATGAGTCCATCAACAGTAAAGAGAACTGGTCCTTTACCAGTTCCCTCAGAGTTATAAATAGAGACAATAAGTAAAAGAAGCACATGATTTTTACGTAGAAAAATCCCAACTAAAGGGGACTAAAACCACGACCTACAGAGGTAGGATTTCAACTTCACTAACTTGTAATCTCAACTATTACAAGCTACTTTGTAATAACTTTCTTACAAAGACTTTCACACACTAACTTATAGTACTTACTACAAGCTACTTTGTTACTAACTTAGTTACAAAGACTTTGACTTATGACTAAGGCTAGTCACAACACAAACACGGGTGGTTTATGAATTTTTGTTTCCTAAAACAAAGCTTCTAATAAAGCAAGATATGATACAATAGAAATAAAATACAAGATGACAACTCAACTAAAGAACACCTAAGAACACATAGTGAAACTGGTCCGTTTTAGTGGAGTTGTCTTCTTGTTCTTGAGTCTTGACACACTTGAGTCTTCAATGCTGGAGCAGATCTTCAGTGCTATGAAAAATGTTAGTAAATGCTCAAGTGAATATCTTGTTTGTCTCCAAACAAGATATTATATCCCTAGGACATCCCAAGAAGGATACCCATGCTTAGTTGGTACACTATTCAACCAACGAGAAGTGACTGTTGCACTATTTCTGCACTGTAGCGTGCAGTCATAGGCAGTCACTTCTGTCACAGCTTTCCCGCTGTAGAATTGACTTGTACTTCCGTCAGGGGAATGTCAAGGGATCAGGTCCCTAGACTATTTATAGAGAGTTCAGGCGTACACTGCTAGATTTCTTGAGTTTATGCTGACTGGTTGTGTTGGTTACGCATCAGGTCCTTTATTTGGTTCTTGACATAAAATTTGTTAGATCATCAAAATATAAGACTAACCCATCAATTCCCCCCTTTTTGATGATGACAAACTTTTAAAATTGATGATTTTATAAGCTAACTTAACCAGATAAAACATTTGGGAACCAGATAAAGCACCAGGGCCCATATTGTTCCTCCTGACTATGTGTTTTCCCCCTTAATTCCTGCCCACATCAATTATCTTCCCCCTTTTGGCATCATAAAAAGGCACAAACAGACAGAAAGCATAAATAAGTCCAACATAGCTAAGTCATGCCCTATGTGTGCACACATCATAATAGAAAATAGAAAGAGAAAGCAAGCAGGCATTATTGTAGAACATTAGAAAGCTGATTCATTTTGTTAGACACATAGAAGTTTGCTTAGGAAAGCAAACACTAAATTTGGACTGTGAAGACGGGAGCAACACGGTGAAATCCACTTACCAACCACAAAAAGAAAACAAAATAAAGACTACCCGCCACAAACATCAAAAATATAAGAGGAGAGGACACATACGGAATCCTAGGGGGCACTAGAAGAGGAAAGATTGGAGAAGGAGGCAGCCAGAGTCTTGAGAACCAAATCCATGCGGGCATTTACAGACATTTGTTCCTCAGAGATAATGTTGAAAAGGGGCACATCTGCATGAAGATTTTTGCCATGTTGAGGGCGCTGGTGTTGTCACATAGAAGTGCCACACTGTCAATGTATACCCCAAAGTCCTCCAATTGTTGTTTGATCCACAACAGTTGAGCACAGCTAGATGCAACTGCAACATATTCTGCTTCAGCTGTGGAGAGAGCCGCTGAGTTTTGCTTCCTTGTCCCCCATGAGATTAGGAAAGATACAAGGAAGTGAGCCATTCCTGAAGTGTTTTTCCTGTCCACCAGATAACCTCCATAATCAGCGTCAGCATAACCAACAATATTGAAATTGTCACCTGAAGGATAGTACAGAACCAGGTCCTGTGTGCCCTTGAGATAGCGTAGGATTCTTTTGGTTGCCTTCAGATGAGATTCCTTAGGATTTGATTGAAATCTCGCACACAGCCCCCACACTAAACACAATATCTGGCCTGCTTGCAGTGAGGTAGAGTAGAGATCCAATAATCCCCATGTACATTGTTTGGTTTACAGGTGATCCAGAGTCATCCATGTCAAGCTTAGTTGCAACTGCAATAGGGGTGTCGATCACTTTTGATTCCTCCATGTCGAATCTCTTCATCAACTCCTTGATGTACTTCTGCTGACTGATGCAGGTTCCCTTCATGGACTGCTTCACTTGAAGACCCAGAAATAAGTTCAGTTCCCCCATCATACTCATCTCGAACTCACTGCCCATGAGTTTGGAAAATTCCGTACATAGTGAGTCTGTTGTAGCCCCAAATATGATGTCATCCACGTACACCTGAACAATAAGCAGGTTCCTTCCCCGTTTCTTTAGAAACAATGTGTTGTCAATCTTTCCTCGAGTGAACCCGTTGTCCATAAGAAGCTTTGACAATCTCTCATACCAAGCTCTAGGAGCTTGCTTCAATCCATCTAGAGCCTTGTCCAATTTGAAGACATAATCAGGATGTACATGACTTTCGAACCGGGGAGGTTGCTTGAGATACACTTCCTCCTTGAGAAAAATATTCAAAAATGCACTCTTCACATCCATCTGGAAAAAAGTGAATTCCATATGAGATGCAAAGGCAATGAGGATCCGGATGGCTTCCACACGAGCAACATGAGAACATTTCATCATAATTAATCCCTTCCTCTTGATTGTATCCTTGAACAACAAGCCTTGCTTTGTTCCTTGTCGTATTTCCATTTTCATCCAGCTTATTCTAGAACACCCACATGTTTCCTATGATGGTTCTATCTGAGGGTCTAGGTACCAGGTGCCAAACCTTGTTTCTGTCAAAATGATGCAGCTCTTCTTGCATCACAATGATCCAGTCTGCATCCCATCCAGTCTGCATCCCTCAGAGCTTCCTTGATATTTTTGGGTTCTATTTGGGATAGGAAGGCTGAAAAGGCTAGGGAGTTTCTGGTTTTGGATCAAGTTTGAACTCCTGAATCAAGAGGAGTGATTATGTTATCAAGAGGATGAGAGCTTTTGTGTTTCCAATTTGGAACTTGGATTTGATTGGTGGAGGAACTAGGTAGGTCAGAAGAGTTTCTCTGCATTCCTTGTTCTGCTACCTGGGGGGTCCCTTGCACAGCATCTCCAACTCTTTCTTCAGCTTCAGTGGTATTAATTAGGGTACTAGGTTCCTCATGTGGATTTGAGGAAGAGGTTGCATTGTCTTCACTTATTTCCCTCATCTGGCTCATCATGTAAGCTTTCTCATTTGAAACATCAAATATTTCTCCAGGAACCAAGAGTGGTTCATTGTCTTGATCATCACAACATCCTTCCTTGCTTGAGGATGGTGTCTCATTGAATAGCACGTGAACGCTCTCTTCTACACATTGAGTTCTCTTGTTGTACACTTTGTAGGCTTTGCTTTGAGAGGAATACCCTAAAAAGATTCCTTCATCACTTTTTGCATCAAATTTTCCAAGTTGGTCCTTCCCATTGTTCAGTACATAAAATTTACAACCAAAGGCTCTCAGTTGAGTTATCTTTGACTTTCTTCCATTGAGAATCTCATAGGGGGTTTTGTTTAGGAAGGACCTGATCATACATCTGTTCACCAAATAGCATGCAGTGTTGATTGCTTCAGCCCAGAAATTTTTTGCAATCTCACTATCAATGAGCATTGTCCGTGCCATGTCTTCCAGAGTTCTGTTTTTCCTTTCGACCACTCCATTTTGCTGAGGGGTCCTTGGAGCTAAGAATTATGACTGATCCCATTTTCATTGCAAAACTCATCAAATTTTGCATTGTCAAATTTGTTCCATGGTCAGATGTGATGCAGGCTACTTTCAACTCCATCTTTACTTGGATTTTCTTGACAAACGCCACAAATACTTCAAAGGTCTCATCTTTTGCTCTAAGAAACAGTGTCCATGTAAATCTTGAATAGCCATCCACAATAAAAAAGATATACCTTTTTCCACCTCTGCTTGGAATTCTCATAGGACCACACAGATCCATGTGAAGAAGTTCAAGAGGTTTTGATGTGCTAACATCCCCTTTTGGCTTAAAGGATGATTTCACATGTTTTCCACTAGCGCACGCATCACATACTTTGTGCTCCTTGAACTTAGAGTTGCGCAGACCACGAACCAGGTCCTTCTATATCAGTTTGTTCAAGAGAGAAAAACTTGCATGACCCAGTCTTCTATGCCACAATTCTGCATCATCATCAACTGCCTTTAAGGAGTTCACTTCACCAGCTTCCAACGACTGAAAGTCAGCAACATAGATATTCTTGTGCCTCTTGGCTATCAGCACCACCTCACCAGTTACTAGGCTAGTGACCGTGCACACTTTGGACAAGAATTCTACTTTGTTCCCTTTATTACAGATTTGAGAAACACTTTGGAGACTATACTTCAATCCGTCTACATAGTACACATTCTCAATTGAGTGTTCAAGAGATCTTCCAACCCTTCCAACACCGAGAATGTACCATTTTTTCCCATTTCCAAAGGATACATCCCCTCCTTGCAGGGCTTTTAGTGAGAGAAAATCCATGGTATTCCCAGTCATGTGCTTTGAGCATCCACTGTCCATGATCCATTGTATTCATGTTCCTCTCACTGGTCCCTGCACATATGAATTAAGGGTTAGATTTAGGAACCCAAACAAGTTTGGGTCCCTTGTAGTTAGGAAAGGGGTGAATAAGTGCTCTTCTAGTCCATGCAGGTAGGAATCGCTTTTTCTTGCTGTGACATGGTCCCCTCTTAGTAGTCACTTTGTCAGCAAACACTTTGTTTTTCTGAAAGATTGAGCCCTGGCAGGGAAACTTTCCTTGAAGTGCCCATTGTTCCCACAGTAGGTACAAAGTCAATTATCTGGGACAGTGACATACTTGCTGTGAGGGTTGTAAGGAATTTTCTCCTTTTGAAACCCAATCCCCTGCTTGTTTCCACTGTTTTTAAAGTACATAGCAGTAACATCATTTGTGGACCAGGTCCATTTCAGTGATTTTTCAAGATCAAAATTTAGTTTGACCATTTCAGCTTGAAGTTCCCTGTTTTTCTCAAGTTCACAACACAAGCTTGTTTTGACATCATTTAGTTCCTTTTCAAGATTAATATGTTTCTCACTAGACACCTCTTCACCTTTATCTATGCTTGCATCCCTATGTTGTCACGACCCAAAATCCAACACAGGTCGTGATGGCGCCCAACCTCGGAATCAGGCAAGCATACAGTTATTTACTAGTGAGATTTTCCTTATTTAACATACTAACCCCACATATTCCCAAAGTTATAAGCTTAGATCATTTAAATAAAAATAAAATCATTAACCAACTTACGTAAATACAACAAAAATGATCATGATCCAATATATACAGTCCCAAAAGAAAGAGTCTACTATGTGCGTGCCACGAACTAGTGCCACAAGTCAACATGCGAACTAGTAGAATGTACAAAAGATTATACAAACTGTACTGTTGTCTGAGATAAGTAGACAGAAATGAACAAAAGATAACTCCATAGCACTGCTGAGAATCGCCAAGGGAGGCAGCTCACCGTGGAGTCAGGTCCAGAATATACGTCAAGCTCCGGTCGGGTAACCAGAAGCACCAGCCTCAGAACCTGTACAATTAAGTACAGAAGTGCAACATGAGTATATAAATATATATGTACCCAGTGAGTATCCCGCCTAACCTCGAAGAGGTAGTGATGAGAGGTCGACATCACACTCACTAAGGTCCAACAGTAATAATGCAAAACAGGATATAACGGAATGCAGTAGACATGTGAGACAGTAAGCAGCAGATACCTATCAAATACAGAAATCCAAGAAACTACTGAAAATAAGCAACAATGTACACTTTCCTTTTCCCCCAAAATATCTGTCAAGTCAATATCAATGGAAACACTACCAAGTAGCCAAGTGCACACAAGGGTAGGACAACCGGCCGGAGTCATAAGGAAATATCTAGACACTAAATAGACGTAAAGCTTCCCCCGCTCGCGAATCATACCTGCGACTCAGGTGCTGACACATTTATGTACATTTTCCATAAAGCTCCCCTCGATCGCGAATCATACCTGTGATTCGAGTGCTGACACACTTATATACAATTACCATAAAGCTTCCCTCGACCGCGCATCATACCTGCGGTTCGAGTGCTGACACACTTATACCGATTTATCATAAAGCTTCCCTCGATCGCGAATCATACCTGCGATTCGAGTGCTGACTCTCATACATACATATATATATACCGAAATATCAATAACTCGGTAGGGGCTATACCTGTAACAAGGATTAATCAACGGGGATTTCAAGTGCAACTTTCCACATTTCCATATCAATTTACAAGCAATAGGAATCTCAAAGAACACCCAAAGGTACATATAAGGCACATAGAGACATGCATGTGAGCCCTAAAACTACCCGACATAGCATAATAGTCGCCACGTACGGACTCTCGTCACTTTGTACGCACGTAGCCCCCATGACAATTACACACAGCATATGTAACACCTATGAGGACAATTCCCTCTTACAAGGTTAGAAAGGAGACTCACCTCGTGTCGAATCTACCCCTCGGACCAAGGATGCGCCTGAACTCCGAACTGTACACCCGAGGACTCGCAACTAGCCAAATATGGTACAATGATATCAATGCATGCTCAAAGTAGGGTAATTACCCTATTTATTCAATAATTCAACATTCTTGAAGAATTCCCAAAATCCAACCCCGGGCCCGCATGCTCGGATTCCAATAATTCTCGAAGGAAACACTCTCCCAAAGCCTAAGGATCATTAATATATGATTTTTACTTGATTTCATAGAAAATTCATGGGTAAATTCTCAAATTATCGAAAGCTCTAGGTTACTACCCAATTCTTGATTTTTCACTAATTTAGGTAGTTAATTCAGCTAGTAATCCATGCATGAAGCTAATATTCGAGTAGATTTTACTTACCTTCAATAACCAGGTCGTTTGCCCCTAAAAATGGTGGAAATCGCCCCAATGAAGAAGAAGAAGATGAGAAATAATGAATTAAACCCGTGTATAAAAACACATTGTCTGAACAGTGTTTTCGCACCTGCCGCTCGAGGATCGCACCTGCAGTATCGCACCGGCGAGCAAAGGCTCGCACCTGCGGAAATGGAATGGGGAGCCTGGCCCGCACCTGCGGCTCCGCTCCTGCGGAACTTTGTCCTCACCTGTGAGAATTGGCCAGACCACTAGGGGTCGCACCTGCGAGGCTGGGACCGCAGGAGCAGTCCCGCACCTGCGACTGGTCAACCGCACATGCGGTCACACCAGAACAGGTGCACCAGCAGCTATTTCAGCTGGTTTTTGGCCTCGTGTGGTGTCCGGGAGGCACCTGGACCCACCCAAGCCCCCGTCCAAATATACCAACAAGTCCCAAATCATAATACGGACTCACTCGAGCCTTTAGAACACCCAAAATAACGCTAAAACTCAAAATCACACATCAAAATTCCAAGAACCAAACTTAGGAACTTTAAGTTTTCTAGACTTCGCTAACAATGCATTGACCCGACCTATACTACTCGGAATGACACCAAATTTTGCAGGCAAGTCATAAATGACATAATGGAACTATTCCAGGCCTTGGAATTCCGTTCGGACCTCAATAACACAAAAACACGTCCAAAACCATAATAGGAACTTAAGGAACTTCTTATTTTAATATTGGGCGCCGAAACGATCCTGGGTCATCAGAAACCCATTCCGAACATATGCCCAGGTCCAAAATCATCACACGAAGCTACCGAATTTGACAAAACTCGATTCCGAGGTCGTTTACCCAAAATGTTGACCGAAGTCAAACTTGGCCTTAAAGGCTAACCTTAAGGAACCAATTGTTCCTGTAGCACTCTAAACACCTCCGAATCCCGGACCACCAGTCCCCGCAAGTCATAAATCATAAAAACCCGCTGTGGAAAGTTTCATTTAGGGGAACGGGGCCCTATAACACAAAATGACTGGTCAGGTCGTTACATTCTCCATCTCTTAAACAAACGGTCGTCCTCGAACGGGTCTAGAATCATACCTGAAGTGCTGAATATGTGTGAATATCTGCTCTGCATGTCCTCCTCGGACTCCCAGGTCGCCTCCTTAACTAGATGGCTATTCCGTTGGACCTTTACGGCAGAAACTCTCTTAGACCTCAACTGTAGGTCCTGTCTATCAATAATAGAAACTGGCTCTTCCTCGTAGCCCAATCTCTCATCCAACTGAATAGTGCTGAAATCAACCACATGAGAGAAGTCAGCGTGGTACCTCCGGAGCATGGATACATGAAAAACTGGATGAACTCCTGATAAACTGGGAGGCAAGGCCAGCTCATAAGTAACCTCCCCAAATCGTCTCAACACCTCAAAGGGACCTACAAATCTCGGGCTAAGATTGCCCTTCTTCCCAAACCTCATAATACCCTTCATAGGAGAGACTTTCAACAGGACCCGTTCTCCCTCCATAAATGATACATCACGCGCCCTCTGATCCGCGTAACTCTTCTTTCTGGACTATGTTGTACGAAGCCTCTCCTAAATCAACTTCACTTTCTCCAAGGCATACCTCACCAAGTCGGTGCCATATAACTTAGCCTCGCCAGGCTAAAACCACCCGATAGGAGAACGAAATCGCCGACCATACAAAGCCTCAAATGGTGCTATATCAATGCTGGACTGATAACTATTATTGTAAGCAAACTCGACCAAAGGCAAGAACTGGTCCCACTGACCTCTGAAGTCAACCATACATGCCCTGAGCATGTCTTCCAATATCTGAATTGTACGCTCCGACTGACCATCAGTCTGAGGGTGAAATGTTGTGCTGAGGTCTATCTGGGTGCCCATCTCACTATGCAATGCTCTCTAGAAGTGCGAGGTGAATTGAGGACCTCGATCTGATACAATGGACACCGGCACACCATGCAACCGGACTATCTCCCAAATGTAGATCTGGGCCAACCTCTAAGAAGTATATGTAGTATCTACTGGAATGAAATGCGCCGATTTGGTCAATCTATCCACAATGACCCAAACCGCGTCCACTTTCCGTAAAGTCCGAGGCAACCCAACCACGAAGTCCATAGTGATGCGCTCCCATTTCCACTCAAGAATGGGCATTTGCTGAAGTACGCCCCCTGGCCTCTGGTACTCATACTTCACCTGCTGGCAATTAAGACACCTAGTCACATACTCCACAATTTCCTTGTTCATCCGCCTCCACCATTAATGCTGCTTCAAGTCACGATACATCTTCGTAGCACCAGGATGAATAGAATACCGAGAATTGTGTGCCTCCTCTAGAATCCTCTCCCTCAGGCCATCAACATTAGGAACACATAAGCGGCCCTGAAGCCTCAGAACACCATCCTCTCCAATAGTAGCCTCATTGGCCCTACCCTGACCACTGTCTCTTGAAGCTCTGCTAAGCACGGATCATAGAACTGTCGGGCCTTAATCCCCCGCAATAACGAAGATTGAGCGACCACATGTGCTAAAAATCGACGAGGCTCTGAAAGGTCTAACCTCACTAGGAGATTGGCCAAGGACTGAATGTCCAAGGCTAGAGGTATTTATTCTGCTGCAATATAAGTCAAGCTACCCATACTCTTCGCCTTCCTGCTCAAAGCATCCGCTACCACATTTGCTTTGCTCGGGTGATAAACAATGGTGATATCATAATATTTCAATAACTCAAGCCATCTGCGCTGCCTCAAATTAAGATCCTTCTGCTTGAACAAGTGCTGCAAGCTACGGTGGTCTATATAAACCTCACAGGACACTCCATACAAGTAGTACCTCCAAATCTTAAGAGCGTGAAAATCGCCGCCAACTCCAAATCGTGCACCGGGTAATTCTTCTCATGAACCTTCAGCTGGCGTGAAGCATAAGCAATAACTCTCCCCTTCTGCATCAACACACACCCCAAGCCAACGCGTGAAGCATCGCAATATACTGTGTACATCCCAGAACCGAAAGGCAATACTAGAACTGGCGCTGAGGTCAATGTTGTCTTGAGCTTCTAAAATCTCACCTCACACTCGATAGACCATCGAAATGGGGCATTCTTCTGAGTCAATTTAGTCAATGGAGCTGCAATAGAAGAGAAACCCTCCATAAATCGGCGATAATAGCCTGCTATGCCCAAAAAGCTCATGATCTCTGTAGCTGAAGTAGGACGCGACCAACTCTGAACTGCCTCGATCTTCTGAGGATCAACCTCAATACCCTCTCCGGATACCACATGCCCCAAAAATGTCATGGAATCCAACCAAAACACACACTTGGAGAACTTAGCATATAGCTTCTATTCTCGCAAGGTCTGGAGCATAACTCTCAAATGCTGCTCGTGCTCCCCAGGCTACGTGAATAAATAAAAATGTCATCAATGAATAAAATGACAAAGGAATCAATATACGGCCTGAACACCCTATTCATCAGGTCCATGAATGTTGCTGGGGCATTAGTTAAGCCAAAGGACATCACCAGGAACTCATAATGGCCATATCTTGTACGAAAAGCAGTCTTCGGAACATCTGAAGCCCGAATCCTCAATTGATGATACCCCGATCGCAAATCGATCTTAGAAAACACACGAGCACCCTACAACTGGTCAAACAAATCATCGATACGCAACAAGGGATACTTGTTCTTAATGGTAAACTTGTTCAACTGGCGATAATCAATACACATCTACATAGACCCATCCTTCTTTTTACAAATAAAACTGGAGCACCCCACGGTGATACAATCGGTCTGATGAACCCTTAGCTAACAACTCCTCAAACTGCTCCTTCAACTCCTTCAACTCTTTTGGAGCCATACGGTACGGAGGAATAGATATAGGCTGGGTTTCTGGGGCTAAATCAATGCAGAAATCAATATCACGGTCCGGAGGCATGCCCGGAAGATCCAAAGGATCCGAAAACTCTCGAACCACTGGCACTGAATCAATCGTCGGAGACTCGGTGGTGGTGTCCCGTACGTAAGCAAAATAGGCTAGACAACCCTTCTCGACCATATGTCGAGCCTTCCAATATGAAATAACACGGTTGGCTGCACTAACTGAAGAACCCCTCCACTCCAGCCTAGGCGACTCGGGCATGGCTAAAGTAACTGTCTTGGCATGGAAATCAAGCACGACATGATAAGGATATAGCCAATCCATGCCTATAATAACCTCAAAACCAACCATGTCGAGCAATAAAAGGTCGTCTCTGGTCTCGAACCCACAGAAAGTGATCACAAAGACCGATACACTCGGTCTACCACCACAGATCTCCCACAGGAGTGGACACATATATAGGATATCCCAAGGACTCACGAGAAACATCCAGAAAAGGAGAAAATAGGGTTGAAACATATGAATAAGTGGATCCTGGATCAAACAATACTGAAGCCTCTCAACCACATACTGAGATAATACATGTGATCACGGCGTCTGAGGTTACTGCATCTGATCTGGCCGGAATAGCATAGAATCTGGCTGGAGTACCGGACGACTGGGCTCCACCGGAGTGAACAGGAGCTGCCTGACCTCCCCTAACTGGCCTCCACCTCTAGGACGACCCCTACCGACCTGTCCTCTACCTCTAGGTGGCCGGACTGCTGGTGCTGAACTCATAGGCTGATAACCCTACTACACTGTCTTGCCCCAAAACCTAGGACAAGCCCTCCTCACATGGCCCAGATCCCCGCACTCGTAACATCTCACATGTGACATATCTTGTTGTCCCAAAGAAGAAGAATCATGAATGGTCGGAGAGCGATGTGAACCCTCAGGCATAGCACTGACATAGGAACTGAAGGATCTCTGGCGACTGGAGTAACCACAAGGAGAACTCTAAATAGCTGGAGGACGGTAGGAGCGCTCTGGCATGTCACTGAACTGGGGCCTAACTAGGACACCTCGGGGAGGTGGTGGAGGTGCTGAATAAGAAGTCCTGCTGCGCTGACCACCCTCGAAGCGACCTCTGCTCCTAGCTGGGGCATCCCTGAAATCTCCTGAGAACCTAGCCCTCTTATCCTGCTGACCCTGCTCCTCAACCGATAACCCTCGATCCTGCGAGCAATCTGCACTACGAGCTGATAAGGAGTACCCATCTCCACCTCTCAATCCATGGTGGATCTAATACCTCGATGCAACCCTGCTACAAACCTCCGCACTCTCTCAGCGTCGGTGGGTAATATCATAAGTGCATGGCGTGACAGCTCTGAAAATCGTGCCTCACAATCTGTTACGGACATCTGCCCTGCTCTAACTGCTCAAACTGACCCCACAGCTCTTCCCTCTCAGAGGGTGGAATATATCTGTCCAAGAACATCTGTGTGAACTGATCCCAAGTCACAGTAGGAGAATCTGCTGGCCTGCTGAGAACATAAGACTGCCACCACCTGTGAGCTCTGCCCTCTAACTGGAATGTGGTGAAATCCACTCCATGGGACGCTATGATCCCCATGTTGTGCAGTTTATCCCTGCACCTATCAATGAAGTCCTGGGCATCCTCACCTCGCTCACCCCCGAAGACTCGAGGGCGCAATCGAGTCCATCTGTCTAACATCTTCTGTTGGTTGTCATCCGCAGCTGGTCTGGGCTCTAGAGCTGCTACTACAGGCCGGGTACCACCCAAGGGCAGTGTACCCGGGGTATGATGTGCTGCAGCTGCCGGTCCTGCGGCCTGGGCAGTAGGGGTCTGGCTCCCTTTCCCGCCTGAGAAGCGGCAGGATGTGCTGGAAATAAACCAGCCTGGGACATAGTGTCCATAAATCTCATCATACGGCCTATGACTGCCTGGAAGCCTGGCGCCGTCATAAAGTCTACTGGTGCAAGATCTGCTGGGGGCACCTCATCATGTTCCTCTATAATAGGGTCCTCTGGTGGCGGGACTGGAATAGCTCTGGGACGCCCTCGTCCCCTACCATGGGCTGGCGCCCTCCCCCGGCCTCTGCCAGTGGGGGTAGCATCCCTTCCCGGGTCTGGAACATCAGATGCGCGCGTCCTCACCATTTGTGAGAGAATAGGAGAATGAATTTAATATAAATCATCGACTGCACGATAGAATAAGAACAAAGAGTGGTTTCCTAACACCCTGTAGCCTCCTGAAGATAAGTACAAACGTCTCCGTACCGATCCGCAAGACTCTACTGGGTTTGCCAGTGACTCGTGAGACTTCCATGAACCTAGTGCTCTGATACCATGTTGTCACGACCCAAAATCCAACATAGGTCGTGATGGCACCCAATCCCGGAGTCAAGCAAGCCAACAAGTATTTACTAGTGAGATTTTCCTTATTTAACATACTAACCCCACATATTACAAAAAATTTAAGCTTAGATCATTTAAATAAAAACAAAATCATTAACCAACATAGTAAATACAGCCAAAATGATCATGATCCAATATCTACAGTCCCAAAAGAAAGAGTCTACTATGTGCGTGCCAGGAACTAGTGTCACAAGTCCACATGCGAACTAGTAGAATATACAAAAGATTATACAAACGGTACTGCTGTCTGAGAGAAGTAGACAGAAATGAACAAAAGATAACTCCATAGCACTACTGATAATCGCCAAGGGAGGCAGCTCACCGTGGAGACAGGTCCAGAATATACGTCAAGCTCCGGTAGGGTAACCAGAAGCACCAGCCTCAGAACCTGTACAATTAAGTACAGAAGTGCAACATGAGTATATAAATATATATGTACCCAGTGAGTATCCCGCCTAACCTCGAAGAGGTAGTGATGAGAGGTCGACATCACACTCACTAAGGTCCAACAGTAATAATGCAAAACAGGATATAACAGAATGCAGTAGACATGTGAGACGGTAAGCAGCAGATACCTATCAAATACAGAAATCCAAGAAACTACTGAAAATAAGCAACAATGTACACTTTCCTTTTCCCCCAAAATATCTGTCAAGTCAATATCAATGGAAACACTACCAAGTAGCCAAGTGCACACAAGGGTAGGACAACCGGCCGGAGTCATAAGGAAATATCTAGACACTAAATAGACGTAAAGCTTCCCCCGCTCGCGAATCATACCTGCGACTCAGGTGCTGACACATTTATGTACATTTTCCATAAAGCTCCCCTCGATCGCGAATCATACCTGTGATTCGAGTGCTGACACACTTATATACAATTACCATAAAGCTTCCCTCGACCGCGCATCATACCTGCGGTTCGAGTGCTGACACACTTATACCGATTTATCATAAAGCTTCCCTCGATCGCGAATCATACCTGCGATTCGAGTGCTGACTCTCATACATACATATATATATACCGAAATATCAATAACTCGGTAGGGGATATACATGTAACAGGGATTAATCAACGGGGATTTCAAGTGCAACTTTCCACATTTCCATATCAATTTACAAGCAATAGGCAGCTCAAAGAACACCCAAAGGTACATATAAGGCACATAGAGACATGCGTGTGAGCCCTAAAACTACCCGACATAGCATAATAGTCGCCACGTACGGACTCTCGTCACTTTGTACGCACGTAGCCCCCAAGACAATTACACACAGCATATGTAACACCTATGGGGACAATTCCCTCTTACAAGGTTATAAAGAAGACTCACCTCGTGTCGAATCTACCCCTCGGACCAAGGATGCACCCGAACTCCGAACTCTACACCCGAGGACTCGCAACTAGCCAAATATGGTACAATGATATCAATGCATGCTCAAAGTAGGGTAATTACCCAATTTATTCAATAATTCAACATTCTTGAAGAATTCCCAAAATCCAACCCCGGGCCCGCACGCTTGGATTCCAATAATTCTCGAAGGAAACACTCTCCCAAAGCCTAAGGATCATTAATATACGATTTTTACTTGATTTCATAGCAAATTTGCGGCTAAATTCTCAAATTATCGAAAGCTCTAGGTTACTACCCGAATCTTGATTTTTCACTAATTTAGGTAGTTAATTAAGCTAGTAATCCATTCATGAAGCTAATATTCGAGTAGATTTTACTTACCTTCAATAACCAGGTCGTTTGCCCCTCAAAAATGGTTGAAATCCCCCCAAGGAAGAAGAAGAAGATGAGAAATAATGAATTAAACCCGTGTATAAAAACACACTGTCTGAACAGTGTTTTCGCACCTGCACCTCGAGGACCGCACCTGCGGTCTCGCACCTGTGAGCAAAGTCTCGCACCTGCGAAAATGGACTGGGGAGCCTGGGCCCGCACCTGCGGAGTGGAGACCGCACCTGCAGCTCCGCTCCTGCGGAACTTTGTCTGCACCTGCGAGAATTTTCCCAGACCACTGGGGGTCGCACCTGTGACTGGTCAACCGCACCTGCAGTCACACCAGAACAGGTGCACCAGCAGCTATTTCAGCTGGTTTTTGGTCTCGTGTGGTGTCCGGGAGGCACCTGGGCCCACCCGAGCCCACTTCCAAATATACCAACAAGTCCCAAATTATAATACGGACTCGCTCAAGCCTTCAGAACACCCAAAACAAAGCTAAAACCCAAAATCACACCTCAAAACCCCAAGAACCAAACTTAGGTAATTTGAGTTTTCTAGACTTCGCTAACAACGCGCCAAACCGACCTATACTACTCAGAGTGACACCAAATTTTGCAGGCAAGTCAAAATGACATAACGGAACTATTTCCAACCTCAGAATTCCGTTCGGACCTCGATAACGCAAAAATACGTCCAAAACCACAATAGGAACTTAAGGAACTTCTTATTTCAATATTGGGCGCCAAAACGCTCTCGGGTCATCAGAAACCCATTCCGAACATATGCCCAGGTCCAAAATCATCACACAAGCTACCGGAACTGACGAAACTCGATTCCGAGGTCGTTTACCCAAAATGTTGATCGAAGTCAAACTTGGATTTAAAGGCCAACCTTAAGGAACCAATTGTTCCTGTAGCACTCTAAACACCTCTGAATCCCCGACCACCAGTCCCCGCAAGTCATAAATCATAAAAAGCCGCTATGGGAAGTTTCATTTAGGGGAACGGGGTCCGATAACGCAAAATGACCGGTCGAGTCGTTACATATGTTTTAATTTGAGTCCCTCAATTGTTTCCTCTAGGTCTATTGTTTATACCCAATTTTTTCCTCAAACTATTTTAAAATTTACATATGTGCCTTCAAAATCACTTTTTATAATAACTGGTATTTTTCCATAATTTTCCATATTTTATTAATTTCTTTTCCAATTTATTCAGTATTTTAAATTCAATAATTATTGGTTGTGCTACTACCTTACCCTTTTCAAGCTAGTTTTCATTAAACCTCTCTTTCTCTCAAAACTGTTTTAAAACTGTTCTTACTCACTATGAGCACTTCCATTATACTCTTAGACATTAGGTTCTGCCTCTCTTGTGTGAGCATTGCCTTGGGACCCTTGAGCTCCCTTTGAACTTTGACACACAAGAGCTGGCCTTTCCACACTGCACTTACTCCATCTTGGCTATGAAATCTGGGTGTGAGCGCTGCCCGGGATCCTTGAGATCCTTAGGGAACTTTGACACACCCGGATCATGTGAAGGGTTGTGAACCAATGGCATTTGAGGATCTAGAAACTTGGGCCTACTATGGAAGGCTCCCTATAATTAACTTCTTCTTTTCCTTTTAATTATGTAATTCATATTCAAAGATTTGTAATAATTTGTAAAAATGATTCTAGGTTGGATAGTGGAAATGGGTGGGGATATGCATGCTATAGTGTAAGTATGGGTAGATATTATGTTTTTCTAGGTTTATTCTTTTTTTATATGCGCACTAGTAACCATATCTAGGAATCAAGTATGACACGCATTTAGATACCATGTCACTTAGGTTCATACATCTGCTTTTCTTTCAGCATGTCATCACTCTTTGCGTTCACTTAGAAATCATGTTCATAGGATCAGTAATAACAATAAAAACTGTTACCATTTGATTTTGTCCATGCATTCTGAAAAAAATGTAGTATAGATCATGCCTTAGAACAAAGGTGTTAACAAATATGCAATCATGCTATACACGTAAAGATCATGTTATAGGTAAACAACGATTAGAATCTATCACCTGTGTTATTCCTGAAGTTGTGCATAATGTTGTGATCTTGAATTCATTTAGAAAAATCATGTTTAAGTTATCATGATGCATTAGAAATCATGCCTTAGGGTCATACTTACTCAAATCACACCTAGTTTAAATATACATGTCTAAAATAGTCCCTGTTCTAATAAGCTGGAAATCGGTTTTTGGTAAACACTTAGAATCACATGCTATTAGGATTGGTAATCTGAAACCATTTTAACAAAGTTGTACAACTGCTGCATGTTATTTTACACCTACGCAAGTCTTAGATAGCCAACCATAAAGAAATAAAACCAGAACCGTCCTTTGTGACTAGTGTTCAACTGTCAGCATGTTTAAAACCAGTAGGCAAGCCTGATTAAGACTTCCTCTCTGAGTTATGCAATAAATCTATCTTTGTGTTATCACTTAGATACCATGCTTAGGATCTGAACTTGAATCTGAACCTTAATTGTGTATGAGTCATGTTGTTTATGTGTACTATGTGTGGAGGTATACTTGAGCCTTTTATTTGCTTTCCATACTCCCTCAATTGAAGTCCTATATGTTTTATTATGTGTCGCCTTAGTAATTTTTACCTTTAAAACCTGAGGGTCTGCCTAGCACCTCCTTTATAGGATAGAAGTCCTAAATTCCTCCGGGACTAATAGGAAGGGACGGGTAACAGCATGCAATAGAGTTCGTGACCAACACGCGCTTTAATTACCTTCACGGGGTGGGAAAGGGTAGAATATGGATATGATGATTGGTGCGCTAATACCACGTGTATCCCCTCTTCGAGGAGTGTCATACCGGTTGTTGCATTGATGTGATCCATATTATTATAAACCTAGGATACCCTTTATATGCTTAGATCGTAATCCTTTCAAAATCTAACCTTCTTTACTATTTTCAAACATCTGCATGCTTAAGACTTAAATCCCCTCTTATTTGAGCCTTTATTTGTTTGTTTGCTAAGCCGTACAAATTCACAAAAGTTGTTTGGCCGGGAACCACACTTGTGGATCCTGAGGGGTGCCTAACACCTTCCCCTTAGGATAATTTCAAGCCCTTACCGTATCTATGGTTAATAACGTAGTTGTAAATGAACCCCTTTGGTGTCCTAACGCACCTTTAAAAATCGTTAGATGGCGACTCTCAAAAACACAAACCCTTTTCCAAAAAGGACAGAGTTGTCTCAACCGAATGTCATAAACCTGATCTCCGCGAGGAAAGAGGGGGCGCGATAGAATGGCGACTCTGCTGGGGATTATAGGCTTTTACCATTACAAACCTCTTTGTGAATTTGCCCGAGTATGCTTTGTTTGATATTTTCACCCTTTCCTTTTCCCCCTCTATGTGCAATTAATTGTTTATCTCTTTCAAATATTTATTCCTTCCAAAAAAGCAAAACTGACATGGTTCTTTGTTTTCCTTTGTAACCGCTTTAAATCATAATTGTTGTATTTACCGCTTTCCTAACATGCAAATACATGACAACATGTTTTTAATGCTTATTTATTATTGCATAATCATGCTCAACATTCATACTCCACTCGTGCCAAACAAAATACTATAGAAACGCTTGATGAGTGGTTGCGCTCTTCTTATATTATTACCCCTTAAATTCGGAAAGGCTTATTTGCGATAAAACTAGTCGATCAGCGGTGCAATCGACGGTTCCGTGCCTTTCCCCCTTGAGTTGTCTGCTCGAGAGTACCAGTCTAAAACCCCATAGAAACCTTACTCTGTTATGTTGTTTCATGCATCATGGTCAAACCTAGCCAGGCTAAAGTGTGGTCCGCATGATAGCTTTTAAGATTGCCTTATCAAAACGTCCATTGGGTTTCCCTAAACCCAAATGGACTTCATCACGTTATGTGCATTATTTGGAGAACTAAATGCTTTATGCTAAATATTGATGTTAAATAATCGAGTCTGGTGGGGGTCAGGGTCTAATCATGTTTGCCTTGCAGAAATATGAGGCACGAAGTCCCTAGATTCGGCATGGTCTCCAATATCCATCAAAGATTTCTAAGTTGGTGGGAATATTTGTATTCTAGTGACAAAACTCTCATCAGAAAATACTTGGGAAATCTACCATCTCTCCCAGAAATCCAGCCTAACAACATGATAATAGAGGCTGCTACCCTGTTCTGGGATTGTGAAAGGTCTGTGTTCCGCTTTGGGGACATTGAAATGACACCTTTGCTACAGGAAATAGGAGGACTGGTTGGCCTAGTATGGGAAACCCCGGGGTTGCTAATGCCTGAGAACCGCACAAGCAAAGGTTTCCTCAAAATGATGGGTCTGAGGAAGAATGCAGAACTGGTATGCTTAAAGGAGTCATACATCCCTTTTGACTATTTGTACGAAAGGTACGGCCACAACAAATCATACCGTACCTACCACGACGAGTTTGCCATCACATCCTTGGGACACATCCATCATAGAGTATTCGTCTTCGTGTTTTGCTTCTTGGGTATGATTGTGTTTCCAATGAAGAAGGAGAGAATCCACACTAGACTGGCCATGGTAACCAAGACACTAATGGAAGGAATTGGTGGGCAAAACTTCAGCATTGTGCCCATGATCATTGCAGACATATATCGAGCCTTGAAAAAGTGTCAACGAGGGGCAAGACACTTAGAAGGTTGCAATCTACTACTTCGGCTTTTTCTCATGGAACATCTCCAAAAGGGTGAATATCGACAAGAAATTCATCGAAGAGTTTGGGATGACCACATCGCTTTCCACCATCCAAAGCGAATGAATTACATCCCCAACATGTTTGCTCAGCCTGAGAACGCCAAAAGATGGGTCTAGCTCTTTGATAATCTAATTGAAGAACAGGTTCAGTGGATGTTCGAGTGGTTTCCGACAGAGGTGTTCATCGCCCGTTCCAGAGATGCACCGTTCCTAATACTAATTGGTCTAAGAGGAACATACCCTTACGTCCCTCTTCGAGTTATGAGGCAAGCGGGTAGGAGACAAGTCATACCCAGGGTCGACAAGATGAGCCATCTTCGAGCTGACTTCCAAAATGATGATAGTCCTCACAAGTGCCAAGCCCAGCACATGGCACTGCAAGATTGTAATGGATAAGGACACCATCGAGCTAGACAAATATCATGCCGGTTGTACCCCTTTCTATCCTGGTTGGTTGGCAGAAAATTGGGGTGGTCTGAGCGAGCCAGGGTTTGTTCAGGGCCACAGGGTTATAGATGAAAAGGACGAGGCACAAGTCAAATACAACAAGCTGGGCAAGAGGATCAATGAGTGTGAGGATGAGCACCGCGAAATATATGAGTCTTGAAAAAAACTGATCGAGGAATGGAAAGATATGGCTATCAGCACCAACAAAAAGTTAGGGTATTTGGAGCAAGGCATAGTGGAGCTGGAGGAAAATTTTCTCAAAAGGGTTGAAGACTGTCAAAAGGCTGAAGGGACCGAAGGAGGACATCTAGCCATAGCATACCTATTGTTGGGACTTCACGAGTTGGGGAAACTGTACAAGGGAAGCAAGAATGTCGAGTCTGGGGAAGGTCCTTCTGGGACCAAGTAGATAGTAATGTCTTTCTTTTACTTTATCAATGTAATAAGGCCAATGGCCATTAGTGACCTTTACTTCCTGTTTATTTAGTGTCGTTTTGGGATTTGTCTATTTTCTTATCAGTAAAATGAGGCATTTAGCATCTTAAGTTCTCCAAATCAATTTGCCGCTAGGCCTACCTCGGGCACAAAAGAGGTCCCCAAATTAGGACGCGCTTTACATTCCCGCACTATGTGTTTAAATACCACAATACTTTTCATAATCCTCACTGACTTGGCTACCTTTTGTTTTTGTTTTCCTCTTTCTTTATTTATTTATTCCCCTCCCCAAAGGTTGGTTCGTGCACTCTGGCATCATCATCCTATCTTACAAGATCCAAGGGACCTCCACCCTCTCCTCCTCTTAGTCCTCCCAAAGGCGAGAACAAAGGCAAAAAGAAAATGGAAGATCCAGGCAATAGCAGAAATGAGAATGTGGTTGAACGGGTAGAGGCCACTGATGGCCAGGTTATTCGGATTCAGAATGAAACTGTGTTGGAGCTAGAACGGAAGTTGTCAAAGTTTCAAGAAGAGCTTGATCAAGTTCGAAATCTGGAAAACCTGTCATTCTCCCTCAACGTCCCAGACGTCAACATCCAGAATCCTACACCTCCTCAAAACATCCCAAAACAGCAAAATCATCCCGCAACTCATTATCACAACACCCCACCAAAGAACCAAACCCTTCCAGCGCAATGCATCGCCTGCCACACTCCAAATAACACTCCACTACTTATCCCAGAACCTCAGAACTCCACAAATGAACATTTCCACACTCATGCGCCAGGACACCATAATAATACCATCTACATGGAGACCATGCCACACTCTACTCCCCTATCACATACACACCTGAGTCTGACAAAAAGGACCTACTCATCAAGAACTTGGCCGAGGAACTTAGGAAGCTTACCAGTCGGGTTCAAGGCATCAAGGGAATCAAGGGAGTCGAAGGGTTGAACTATGAATACCTCTACATACAACCTAATGTCAAACTGCCCGAGGGGTACAAACCTCCAAAGTTTGAAATGTTTGACAATACTGGTGATCCGAGGGTCCATCTGAGGACCTATTGTGAGAAGTTGGTTGGCGCAGGAAAGGACGAAAGGATTCGCATGAAG
The DNA here is from genome assembly GCA_005239505.1 of Nicotiana paniculata. Taxonomy (NCBI): domain Eukaryota; kingdom Viridiplantae; phylum Streptophyta; class Magnoliopsida; order Solanales; family Solanaceae; genus Nicotiana; species Nicotiana paniculata. Next base: position 9,113 of record MDKI01092482.1, on the reverse strand, counting down.
CTGTTCATGAGGAGTCTGAAAGGAGATGCATTGTCCTGGTACATTAGCCAAGATCCCAAGAAATGGTCGAACTGGGTAGGCATGGCATCTGACTTTATGAATAGATTTAGATTCAACACAGAGAATGCACCAGATGTGTTCTATATCCAGAATTTAAAGAAGAAACCCACGAAGACGTTTCGCAAGTATGCTACTCACTGGAGGTCCGAATCTTCTAAGGTCAGACCCGCCTTAGAAGAGGAGCAGATGAACAAGTTCTTTGTCCGGACCCAGGACCCACAGTACTATGAACAGTTGATGATGATTGAGAACCACAAGTTCTCCGACATTATCAAATTAGGTGAACGGATTGAAGAAGGTATCAAAAGCGGTATGGTCACAAATTTTGAAGCCTTGCAAGCTAAAAATAAGGCTTTGCAATCTGGTGGTGTGTCCAAGAAGAGAGACGTGGGAGCCGTAATGGTTGCACAAAGAGCCAAATCCCCACTCAAATACCAAACTTACCTAACACCTCCACTCACATACCAACCAATCCTAAATTACCAAGCACCCTCGCCTTCATACCAAGCTCCGCCACCCACCTACCAATCCCCACCACCCACACATCAACCTACTTCACCCAGATTCTCGCAACCCAATCCTGTCTACCACACTTACAATTCCCAACCATCTCATTACCAGTCACCCCCTACCCGTCAAAACTTCCCTAGATCTCGTCCTAATTTTGATCGCAGGCCTCCAAAACAGTATACCGCCATCGCTGAACCCATCGACCAACTGTATGAGAAGCTTAAAGCCGATGTTTATGTCACCACCATCCATGCTGTCACCCATGAGAACCCTTCTTAGTGGGTTAACCCAAACAAGTCCTGTGCATACCACTCCGGCATGAAGGGGCACACCATCGATGAATGTTGCTCTTTGAAAGACAGGATACAATCCCTGATTGATAACAAGATCATTGTGGAAAAAGATCCCGCTCCGAACGTCCGCAACAATTCTTTTCCAGACCATAAGGGTGGAGGTATCCACATGATTGAAGTCGAAGATGATTGGGACCCCGAGGGATCAATCGGGCTGATCGCAGAAGGCGATGATCCAAAGAAACCTATAGTCACTCTCAACCCGATCATAGTCCAGATTTAACCATCTGAGGATGCTGAGGTAAATATGTACCTGCCTATTGAGTTTGAAGCAGTGTCACCTGCAAAGACACCAGTATCGATTGAAGTTGAGTTTGTGTCTCCGGAAAATGCACCCGCACAATTTGAGGTTGCAGTCTTGCCACCCAAGGCACATGTTCCACTTGAAGTAAGGATAGCCGCACCAATTCCAATACACAGCCGAGGCGAGAAGGAAAGGCAAGATCAAGACTGAAGAAACTGTCGCAACGCAGGGTATGAAAAGAACTGGCAGAGTGTATACCCCTGAACATCTGGCCGAATCAAGCAAGCAGTCTTCCAACCGGCCTCTCCTTATTGAGACAGGCCCAGATGATCTTTGGAGGAAAGTACAAGCTAAGGAGTATTCGTTCATCGACTAGCTGAACAAGACGCCAGCACAAATATCCATCCTCTCTTTGCTACAGAATTCTGAGACACACAAGAGTGCTTTGTTGAAGGTGTTGAATGAAGCCTATGTTCCGAACAACATCACTAGCGGGGAAATGGCCAATATGGTAGGCCAAGTGCTAGAAAGACACAAGATCACTTTCCATGAGGATGAGCTGCCACCTGAAGGGTTGGGTCACAACAAAGCACTGCACATCACTGTGCAATGCGAAGATTATTTCATCACCAGAATCCTGATCGATGGAGGATCCAGTCTTAACATTTGTCCGTTGATAACGTTCAAAAAATTAGGTAAAGGGTTGCATGAGATAAAGGATGGATCAATCAATGTGAAAGCTTTCGATGGATCTCAAAGGTCCACCATTAGTGAGATAAGCCTATGCTTGCAAATGGGACCAACCTGGTTCGAGGTTAACTTCCAAGTGATAGATGTGCCAGCGACCTACAACCTGTTATTAGGGCGACCCTGGATCCATGTTGCTGGGGCCGTAGCATCAACATTACATCAGGTAGTAAAGTTCGAGTGGAACCAACAAGAGGTGATTATTCATGGCGATGGTAGCAACCCTATTTACAATCGCCAGACTATTCCGGTTATTGAAGGAAGAAGGAAGCTGGGTGGAAAAACTTACCACCACATTGAACGGGTCAACGTTATCAACAAAGACAAATGGTGGGATAGCAAGATCGCAAGTATGATGAATTGGCGAGGGTACGATCTAGGTAAAGGGCTTGGCAAGAACCTTTAGGGGATCTCCAAACCTATCAAACTCAAGAAGCATGGCACCACTTTTGGTTTGGGATACGAATACACTTGGGAAGAATTCAAAAACTGGTCGCCACCATGTTGCGGTACTTATTACCCTTTGGAGCAACCAATACCACATCTGGAGCAGACCTTCCAACAGGCCGACGTAATTTATGGATCAGACAAAGAAGAAGCACTTGCAGCAATGAGGAACTTGTTTCTGGAGGACAGTGATATGGACTGCTGTGTTATTCTCGAGGAGGAAGGGGAGGAAGTCCCTTCCATACATGTTGTGAGCAGAGGGACGTACTTCAAGAATTGGACTGTCAGGACAACCAAAGCCCGACGAGCCTCGGGGTAGCAAGTCTAAAATGAGCGTTATTCATTGTTTTTCTTTACAAAATGATTTCCTTTTTCGCATTTTAATTCCTACAATAAGATCTTCATTGTTCAAAACAATCTTTCAATTTATCAAAAGCACTTTTTAAAATGAATCAATATTTATTGCTATCATTTTTCTCTCATTACTTTACCTATACAACACTACTATTACATGTCTTGATGAACTGATGACTGTGACATGCAACGAGACAACGCAGCAAACAGACGTGGATTCAGAAGAAGATGACATACCTGCCAAGATCGTCAAAGAAGTTGAGAATTTTGAGACAGACCTAAGTCCAACCTGGACGAGACTGAAATCATCAACCTGGGAGATTCAGAAAACATCAAGGAAACACGGATCAGTATTCATTTGTCGCCGTCGAAAAAGAAAGAATACGCAGAATTTCTAAAAGAGTATGAGGACATATTCACCTGGTCGTACGACGACATGACTGGTCTAAGTACGTCTATTGTGGCTCGCAAATTGCCAACCAATCCAATGTGTCCACCGGTAAAACAAAAGCTAAGGAAGTTCAAACCCTACATGAGTTTGAAAATCAAAGAAGAAGTCACCAAGCAGATCAACGCGAAGGTTCTCAGGGTAGTTGAGTACCCGACATGGTTAGCCAACATTGTGCCAGTACCAAAGAAGGATGGGAAGGTCAGAGTCTGTTTCGACTACCGGGATCTCAACCGGGCTAGTCCGAAAGACGACTTCCCTTTGCCAAATATACATATCCTGATTGACAATTGCGCCAAGAATGAACTACAATCATTCGTGGATTGCTTCGTTGGTTATCATCAGATATGGATGGATGAGGAAAATGCTGAGAAAACGGCTTTCATTACGCCGTAGGGAGTGTGCTGTTACAAGATGATGACATTCGTCCTGAAGAATGCAGGGGACACCTACATGAGGGCTATGACCACCATCTTTCACGACATGATTCACAAGGAGATCGAGGTATACGTGGATGATGTTATTATCAAGTCTAGGAAATCCACTAACCACATAGAATATTTGAGGAAGTACTTCAAAAGGTTGAGGAAATACAATCTGAAGCTGAACCCCGCGAAGTGTGCATTCGGGGTTCCTGCTGGAAAGTTGCTCGGGTTCATTGTCAGTCGACGAGGGATAGAATTGGATCCGTCAAAGGTCAAAGCCATTCAAATAACTACCACCACCAAGGAACAAGAAAGATATGATGAGTTTATTGGGGAGCCTTAATTACATCAGTTGATTCATAGCACAGTCTACAGTTATTTGTGAGCCGATCTTCAAGATGCTGAAGAAGGACGCCGCAACAAAGTGGACCGATGATTTTCAAAAGACATTCGACAAAATCAAGGCATACCTGTCAACACCACCAGTCTTGGTACCGCCTGAGCCAGGTAGACCTCTGTTACTCTACCTTGCAGTGTTAGATGGAGCTTTTGGCTGCGTTCTGGGGAAGCACGGTGAAACAGGAATAAAGGAGCAAGCCATTTATTATCTCAGCAAGAAGTTCACTCCGTACGAGGCTAGATATTCTCTATTGGAACGCACTTGTTGTGCTTTGAATTGGGTAGCTCAGAAGCTGAGGCATTACTTTTGTGCCTACACAGCATATCTCCTATCGATAATAGATCCATTGAAGTACATATTTCAGAAGCTCATGCCTACTGTCAAGCTAGCCAAGTGGCAAATCCTGCTGAGTGAGTTTGATATTATCTATGTGACTCATAAAGCAGTCAAGGGACAAGCACAGGCAGACCATCTTGCTGAGAACCCTGTAGATGGAAAATACAAACCTCTGAAAATGTATTTTCCTGATGAAGAGGTATCATTCATAGGAGAAGACATTGTAGAATCCTATGACAGTTGGAGAATGTTCTTCGATGGAGCAGCGAACTTCAAGGGAATTGGCATTGGAGCAGTCCTAATATCATAAATCGGTCAGCATTATCCGGTATCTGCCAAACTCAGATTCCCCTGCACCAACAATATGGCAGAGTATGAAGCCTGTATCTTAGGGCTCAACATGGCCATTGACATGAACGTCCAGGAGTTGTTAGTGATTGGTGACTCGGATTTTCTGGTACATCAGGTACAAGGAGATTGGGCTACCAAGAATTCCAAGATACTGCCGTATTTGCACCACGTATAGGAATTAAGAAAGAGGTTCACGAAGATAGAATTTCGGCATGTCCCCAGAATCCAGAATGAGTTCGCCTATGCATTGGCTACTTTGTCCTCAATGACCCAACACCCGGACAAGAATTCCATTGATCCTATTCCCGTAAAAATACATAATCATCCAGCTTATTGTGCCCACGTCGAAGAGGAAGCAGACGAAAATCCTTGCTTTCATGACATCAAGGAATATTTGGCAAAAGGAGATTACCCAAAGCTTGCGAATCCCACTCAGAAACGCACACTTCGAAGACTATCCAACAACTTCTTTCACAGCGAAGGAATCCTATATAGGAGGACTCCTGATTTGGGATTATTACGTTGTGTCGACGCAAAGGAAGCATCCAAGCTGCTAGAGGAGATTCATGCTGGGACCTGTGGCCCGCATATGAACGGTTTTGTTCTGGCAAAGAAGATACTCCGAGTTGATTACTTTTGGGTGACTATAGAAACGGACTGCATCCAGTATATCCGGAAATGCCACTGTTGTCAGATACACGTAGATATGATAAAGATACCTCCAAACGAGCTCAACGCAACAAGCTCACCATGTCCGTTCGCCGCCTGGGGCATGGACGTTATTGGACCAATCGAGCCTGCCACCTCCAATGGACAAAGGTTCATTCTGGTAGGCATCGACTATTTCACCAAATGGGTCGAAGCAGCATCCTACAAAGCAGTGACTAAGAAAGTTGTGGCAGACTTTGTCCGCGACCGTATTGTTTGTCGATTCGGGATTCCTGAGTCAATCATCACCGACAATGGTTCCAATCTCAACAGTGACTTGATGAAAGCTATGTGCGAGGCTTTCAAGATCAAACACAAGAATTCCACAGCTTACAAACCTCAGATGAATGGAGTTGTAGAAGCCGCCAATAAAAACATCAAGAAGATACTAAGAAAGATGATAGAAAGGCACAAGCAGTGGCACGAGAAGTTATCATTTTCCTTATTGGGATATCGCACCACAGTTCGCACCTCAACAGGGGCAACTCCCTATATGCTAGTTTATGGTACTGAGGCTGTTATTCCTGCCGAAGTTGAGATTCCATCTCTAAGAATTATACAAGAAGCTGAGCTTAGTGATGCAGAATGGGTAAAGAGCCGTTATGAGCAACTAGCCCTCATAGATGGAAAGAGAATGAATGCAATCTGTCATGGTCAAATCTATCAGAACAAAATGACCCGAGCCTTCAACAAGAGAGTCAAGCCTAGACAGTTCACACCGGTGCAGCTGGTGCTGAAGAAGATCTTTGCACATCAAGACGAAGCCAAAAGGAAGTTCTCTCCCAACTGACAGGGTCCGTACATGGTTCACCAGGTACTAAAGGGAGGAGCACTTATACTGGCAGAAATGGACGGAGAAGTCTGGCCAAATCCAATCAATTCAGATGCAGTCAAACACTACTATGTATAATCTTTATGCTTTCTCAATGATGTAAATTGAACTACGCCTGACCTAATTCCCGTTTAAGAGGGGATACATAGGCAGCCCTATGGGTTTGGTCACAATTCAATAAAAATTTCATTTTTCCCCGCAATTGGAAACTGCTCAAAATTCTGAAGCAAGTTCAGCCAATCGCCGCACGAGCAACAACCAGAAGCATTCATCCACCCAACTGGGGCAGAATTTTGAGGAGGACCCTAAAAATTATGAAGCAAGATCAGCCAATCGTCGCACGAGCAACAGTCATAGACATTCACCCATCAAACTGGGGCAGAATTTTGAGGAGGACCCTCAAAATTCCGTAGCAGGAGAGGTTGCAATGTCTCGAGCTGTGTCACGGTCGTCGATTCATCCCAAAATTATTTTTTAATTATACATTATGCTTTTACAAAATCATGCATGTTTGTTTTTGAAACAGCTTTGCTTAGCAACGCTACCCTAATAATACAGACAGTATCATCAGATCGAGCCGAGCAAGTCAAGAAAAGCCAGCGGGGATACGAAATAACCCCCCCACCCATTTATAGAACTCACGATCTTTATTTTGTTGCAGGCACTAAGGTTGAAAAATCCCTAAACGAACTGTCCTCCCAGGGGACAAACGTTGTCCAAAATACGACTCTCAAAACTGTTGCACTTGTCGACATTCGCACATGCCTCAATGCTCCGTAGTCACAATGCTCTCAATAACCACAATGCCGCAATTCATCACCAGCTAAGAATTCCTACTGTCATTTTATTTCTTGCATAAGGCTACCATTCTGCCTTTCGAGGTTAAGCTCTACCTCCATCTACATCATTGCATAAGGATACTATTCTGTCTTCCGTGGTTAAGCTCTACCTCCATCTACATCATTGCATAAGGCTACCATTCTGCCTTCCGAGACTAAATGTTGTCTCCATCTGCATTTGCATCTTTGCATAAGGCTACCATTATTCCTTCCGAGGTTAAGCTCTACCTCCATCTACATTTTGCATAAGGCTACCATTCTGCCTTCCAAGACTAAACGACGTCTCCCTCTGCATTTGCATCTTTGCATAAGGCTACCATTATTCCTTCCGAGGTTAAGCTCTACCTCCATCTACATTTTGCATAAGGCTACCATTCTGCCTTCCAAGACTAAACGACGTCTCCCTCTGCATTTGCATCTTTGCATAAGGCTACCATTATTCCTTCCGAGGTTAAGCTCTACCTCCATCTACATCATTGCATAAGTCTACCATTCTGCCTTCCGAGACTAAGCGTTGTCTCCATCTGCATTTGCATCTTTGCATAAGGCTACCATTATGCCTTCCGAGGTTAAGCTCTACCTCCATCTACATCATTGCATAAGGCTACCATTTTGCCTTTCGAGACTAAGCACTGTCTCCATCTGCATTGCATAAGGATACCATTCTGCCTTCCGAGGCTAAGCTCTGCCTCCAATTTACCTTTCGAGACTAACCGATGTCTCAAGCATTATTTACTTCGTTTTCCTTTCGGGCTAAGCTCTGCCCTTTTATTCGTAGACTAAGCTCTGTCTCGTCAGCATCATTCTATTGCATCTGCATGGGCTGAAATATCGCCAACTCATCCAAAGGCGTCATCGTTCGGAGGCACCATTTTCATGGCCCGAGAACACCATGCCATGGCCTGAGGATCTCTTTCAACCTGTGCATATCATTATTCAAAGGCATCATGGTTCGGAAACACCATCCTCATGGCCCGAGAACATCATTTCCATGGCCAGCAAATCCTTCATCAAGCAATTCACAGCCCAGGACGTCATGGTCTGAGGACGTCATCCTTAACCGTCCGAAGACATCATTCATGGTCCAATGGGAATTTGCATCATGTTTAAATAACGCACAATATATGATTGTATTATTTATTTGCAGGTAATCCGGTGAGCAGACTGCCATCCCGGCAGGAGCGGTTCCGCTCTAGTTCTCCTAACAACCCCGTAAGTCGTTTGTGCACCTAACCCTATACTTTGCGTCCGTTCCTGTAAAACTTCATCGGTATACTTTGCCGATGACTCCCGAAATACATACGACATGATTCCTGTAAAACCAGGGATATGTAGGCAACTCAGAAACCAGGGTGCGGCCAGAATCTCTCCAAACCATTTCACTCGGTCAAAATTGGCAATCATATCTTTACCCGACAACTCTTTCATCCTTTCCGGGTAAAGAGGGGCAGCTGTTGATACCCAACTTTTTTCTCAAACTATTTTAAAATTTGCATATGTGCCTTCAAAATCACTTTTTGTAATAACTGGTATTTTTTCATAATCATATTTTATTAATTTCTTTTCTAATTTATTCAGTATTTTAAATTCAATAACTATTCATAAATTATATTACAAATAATTTCAAAATATTTCCCAGCTCAATACATCATTTTTAATCCTATTAGGATTTAATTATTTCATAAATTAGCCAATTTGGCATTATTTAATTATAATTACAGTAATTTTACAATTATAGCGTAATTGTATATTTATACCATTTTAAATCACTAATTAGTTGTTTTATATTTTAATATTATCTAATTACCTTAATTTTATTTATTTAGTCTCAATTTTATTTTATTTTATTTATATAATTATTAGCTATTTTTTATTAATTATTTATCTATTTTAGTGGGTATTTAACAAGTATCTATTTTAAATTCAATTTAACCCCCAACCCAATTAAAACCAGCCCAATACCCAGGCCCAACCTCTAAGCCTACACGGCCCAATTCGGATTCAATCTCGACCGTTGATCAAATTTGATCAACGGTCCAGATAATCCCTTCCTAAAATA
>ML325841.1:0-29994 GCA_005239505.1 Nicotiana paniculata | reverse complement strand
ACTTTAGATTGCACTCAAGGTATCGTTATCTCTAATCCAACCTCTAAACCCTCGGTTATGACTTTCATCTACACTCCGAGAGTGATGTTGTTCAAACAACTACCTAAATATGCACTCTCTCTCAAGTAGATACATAATAAATAGGCACAGCTAATTGATGGTCATTCAATTAACTACAACAAGATCGTAGTTGAACAAATAGAGATTAATCAACCAATTAGAACTATATTAATAACACAATAATTTTATCCTCCAACGGGTTCTATCAAAACCCTAGATTAAAGAAGTTAGCTAAACAAGTTCATAAGAATAAAATCTAAAATAACTTGCATAATTAAACTACAAAGTAATGAAGAAAATCTGTACAAATCGATGTTTTCCTTCTCTTCAATGGCTTCCTCTCATCGAATCTCTCTAAGTTGTGTTTTTGGGGTCTATTTATAAGTTTAGGACAAACCCTAAACGTGTAGGAGACTTCTATTTCAACCGGGAACGACTTAAACTCGTCAAAACTTGAAATTGACCAGAACCAGGAGACCAGGCGTTTTGGCTCTAAGGCCTGGATAAGGCCAGGCCAGGCCTGGCTTTAGGAGGCTAACGCCCCCCTAACGCTAGGGCCAGCCTGGATTTAGAAGGCAAACACCTGGATAAGGCCAGGGTGTTCCCTCTTCGCCTCTCAAGCATATTTCGACGTATTTCCATTCATTTAGCTTGGTTTCCATCTCCAATTCACCTACACATGAAATAAACTCCATTAAGCACATAAAAAGTTTATTTTTATCATTAATGCGCATAAACTGTAAGGCATATAACATGTTAAACTATGAATTCTAGCCTCGCATCATGCTCTCTGATCCGGTCATAAAGAGAAGACTTGGAAGCTACATGAGCTAATACCCGATGGGGATCTGATAGGTCCAACCTCACCAACTGGCCTGATAAGGCATGGACATCAAATTCTAATGGTCTCTCTGTTGTTGGAAGATATGCTAGACTCCCCAAACTCTTTGCTCTGCGACTCAAGGCATTAGCCACTACATTAGCCTTCCCTGGATGGTATAGAATAGTTATATCATGGTCCTTGAGAAGCTCCAACCATCTCCTCTGACGCAAATTCAGGTCCTTCTGCTTAAGTAGATGCTGCAGACTACGGTGATCAGTGAAAACCTCACAATGCACCCCATACAAATAATGACGCCAAATCTTCAAGGCATGAACAATGGCTGCTAGCTCGAGATCATGCACTGGGTAATTCTTCTCATGAGTCTTCAAGTGGCACGAGGCATAGGCAATCACCCTACCCTCCTGCATCAAAACACAAGCGATGCTTATCCTCGAGGCATCAGAATATACGGTATAAGAACCTGAAGCTGATGGCAACACTAACACTGGAGCTGAGGTCAATGTAGTCTTGAGCTTCTGAAAGCTTTCCTCACACTCGTCCGACCACCTGAACGGAGCATTCTTCTGGGTCAATCTGGTCAATGGTGAAGCAATAGAAGAAAACCCCTCCACAAAGCGACGGTAATATCTCACCAAACTAAGGAAGCTCCTAATCTCTGCAGCCGAGGACGGTCTGGGCTAACTCTGCACCGCCTCTATCTTCTTCGTATCAACCTGAATACCCTCACCGAACACCACGTGCCCCAAGAAAGCTACTGAGCCAAGCCAAAACTCATAGTTAGAGAACTTTGCATAAAGCTCATTCTCCCTCAATCTCTGCAAAACAATTCCCAAATGTTGAGCGTGCTCCTCCTGGCTACGAGAATATACCAGGATGTCATCAATGAAAACAATAACAAAAGAATCCAAGTACGGCTGAAACAAGTTGTTCATCAAATGCATGAATGTTGTTGGGGGCATTGGTCATCCCAAAAGACATCACCATAAACTCATAGTGACCATAACGAGTCCTGAAAGCTGTCTTGGGAATATGATAATCCAGAATCTTTAACTGATGATACCCGAATCTCAAATAAATCTTAGAGAACACTCTGGCTCCCAGAAGCTAGTCAAACAAATCATCAATACGAGGCAAGGGATACTTATTCTTGACTGTAACCTTGTTCAACTGCCTGTAGTCAATACACATCCTCATGGAACCATCTTTTTTTTTTACAAATAACACCGGTGCACCCCAAGGCGACACACTAGGCCGAATGAACCCCTTATCTAGGAGTTCCTAAAGCGGATTTTTCAATTCCTTCAACTCTGCCGGTGCCATACGATATGGTGGAATAGAAATGGGCTGAGTGCCCGACACCAAATCAATACCAAAATCAATATCCCTGTCAGGTGGCATGCCTGGCAAGTCAGCAGGAAACACGTCCGAAAAATCACGGACCACAGGAACAGAATGAATAATGGGAGTCTCAACACTGACATCCCTTACAAAAGCCAAATACGATAAACACCATTTTTCTACCATACGCTTGGCCTTCAGGTATGAAATCACCCTACTAGGAACATACTCGACAGAGCCTCTCCACTCAACTCTCAAAAATCCTGGCATCGCTAAGGTCATGGTCTTGGCATGAGAATCTAGAATAGCGTGACACGGAGATAGCAAATCAATGCCCAGTATCACATCAAAGTCAACCATTCTAAGCAATGATATATCCACTCGGGTCTCCAGACCTCTAATAGATATCACACACGACCGGTTCACACGGTCCACAATAATAGTATCGCCCACCGGGATCGACACACGAACAGATGTAACTAAGGACTCACGAGGCATATCCAGAAAATGAGCAAATTATGATGAAACATAAGAATATGTGGAACCTGGATCAAATAAGACCGAAGCATCTCGGTGTCATACTGAAACAATACCTGTAATCACTGCATCTGAGGCCATAACATCTGGTCTGGCTGGAAGTGCATAAAGTCGAGCCTGACCTCCACTTGATCAACCTCCCCCTCTAGGGCGGCCTCTAGATGAGTGGCCCCCACCCCTAGCTGCCTGGATGGCTGGTGAAGTAACTGGTGTTGAAGCTGAAGGCTAGATCCACTGCTGGAATGAACCACCCGAAAGACGGGGACAAAACCTCTTGATATGACCCGGATCACCACACTCAAAGAAACCCCTCTCAGCAAATGATGGTGGGGACTGAAGGGAACCCCTAGAACCCGAATAACCACTAGAAGAACCATGTGCCGAGGAACCCTGAACTGATGGTGGCCGAGATGAACTCTGAGCTGGAAGAGCACTGAATGAGGAACGGTCCGGATAAGAGCTGCGGGGACCATGTCCCGATGATGCACCACTGTAGGCTGGGCGGATTGGTTGAGGAGGCCTAAATGAACGGCCTCTGTTGTGCTGAGACTGACCTCCTAAATGAACACCACCAAAACTACCAGACCCTCGAGGCCTCTTGGCCTTCCTCTCGACTCGCTCCTGGCGGCGAACCGACTCAATCTCTTTAGCAATGCCAACCACCTCCTCAAAAGAAGCACCAGATACCCTCTCCCTGGTCAGAAAAATCCGAAGCTGATAAGTGAGGCCATTAACGAATCTCCTGATCCTCTCCCTATCCGTGGGAACTAGCCAAATAGCATGACGGGCCAACTCGAAGAACCTCATCTCATACTCCATCACAGTCATGTCCCCCTGACGCAACTGCTCGAACTCCCTACGCAGCTCCTCCCTGCGGGACTGCGGTATATACTTCTCCAGAAATAGAATGGAGAACTGACACAAGGTAAGGGGCGCTGCATCAACAGGTCTACGCCTCTCATAGGCCTCCCACCAAGCGAGTGCAGCTCCTGAGAACTGGAAGGTAGTAAATGGGACCCCACTGGCCTCCAATATCCCTGATGTGTGAAGAATCTTCTGACACCTTTCTAAGAAGCCCTGGGAATCCTCACCCTCAGTACCAATGCAAGTCGGAGGCTCTCCAACCTACGCTGCTCATCGTCTGCCAAAGCTGGGACCACAAAATCCTGTGCTGGGGCAACCGGCTGGGCTGGAGCTACCCCCGGTGTCTTAAGCCCTTGGGTAACCTGCTCAGGTGTCAGGGCAACTGGAGTCGGAGTGCCTCCCCCGGCCTGAGAAGTAGCGGCAGTAGTAGACATAGCGACTGCCTGTGCAAGACTGGTGCACACCGTCAAAATATGAGCTAGGGTCTCCTAAAGACCCGGAATCACAATAGGCATAGCCGGTGCCTGAGCCGGTAATGGAACATCTGTGGCGGCGGCCTGATCCTAAACAATAGGAGGGTCCACAGGTACTGCCCCGGCTGCTACGCGGGCTGCACCCCTCCCTCTGCCACGGCCTCGACTGCGGCCTCGACCTCTCGTTGGTCTAGTTAGTTTCTGTTCACCCTGATCAGTAGAGAGTCCTCACCATCTGTGAGCGAATGAAAATAACAGAATTTTAGTTCCAGGAATCAACAGGTTCGCATGACAGAATTCAAGAATGTGAGATTTTTCCTATCTGTAGTCTCTCGAAGATAAGTACAGGCGTCTCTGTTCCAATCCGCAAGACTCTACTAAGCCTGCTCATGACCGGCGAGACCTATATAACCTAGCGCTCTGATACCAACTTATCACGACCCCGAATACCCGATCGTGATGGCGCCTATCGTGAAATCAGGCAAGCCACACATTTCATTTGTTACAAGATAATTTCAGAAAATCCATTATATTTGCAGCAAAAGTCTCTTATTTATAAAGCATTTAAGAGTTTAATGATCATTGAAAAAAAACATATGTAAGAGAAAACCTGAACCCAGATCTAGTATCACCGAGTCATCAGCTACTACATCAAAATATCAAAATACAGAGCCGACACAGAGTTGTCTGATGTAAGTAAATATGATAGGTGGATAGAGAGGAGATAATCGAGGCTGCGACCGCCAACTGCTACCTCGATGCCTCCCAAGGAACTTTGACTGCCGCTCAGCAACCACTACCGTGTCCAGTTGTACCTTGATCTGCACACAAGGTGCAGGGGGTAATGTGAGTACACCAACTCAGAAGTAACGAACCCAAACTACGGGCTGAGAGGTAGTGACGGACAAAACCTCAATAATTGTAATGAAAATAGTACACAGAATTTAGGCATGTTCACAGTTTCAATAGATAATGAAAACAATATATGACCGATATGATAAGTAACCCAGGTATATCTCAGTACACTATATGCCAATGTATCAACAGTGTGGGAACGCACATAGTTCTCACAGCTCTTACACAAAAGTCCATTCAGTACTGTATATGGCTCTCAAGCCTAGGGAAAATCCATAATGGAATATAGATAAACACCGGTGACCGTAGTCACTCAGTACTGAGGGAAAGGCCAATCCAGCCCCCACGAAGAAGATCCATCTCTGGAATACAACACTCGGACAAGATCCATGTCCAGGGACGATCCATCCATCACATATCATCAATTTCAGACAAGATCCATCTCCACGGAAGATCCATCCCTCAATATCAATGCGCTCACTGGGGGTGTAAAGACTCCGGAGAGGCTCCTATTGGCCCTAGCGCTATATCAAGACAACGAAGGCATGATCAGAGTATTGCTGCGGTGTGCAGTCCGATCTCATAACTGTCTCAATAATAGGCCCTCGGCCTCACTCAGTCATTACTCTCCAATCTCGCTCCCATGGGCTCACATATGCATGAACTAGCTCGAAACAATGATAAATATATAACATCAACAATTACCGAGACTGAGGCATTAAATGATATGCTATGACACAACTGAGTATACAAAATAAAATAAACACATAAGGAGACAGCAAATATACGACCACTCGGGTCTCAGCATTTTCGGCGTGAAGCCCTAGCATTTGACATATCATGATTTCTAGCATGTTTGCATGTAAACGACCGCTCGGGTCTCAACAGTATCGGCATGAAGCCTTAATATATATAATTTATCATGATTTCGATCATATTCACATTATTCAAATTAATAGAAGCACAAATATCATCAGGGAATAATCACTAAGCGGTGCCATGGGATGAACCAGGTCACAAGTCTCACGGTGCACTCCCGCACGCCCGCCACTTGGCATGTGTGTCACCTTAATTATAGTCATATATCATATAGTTCGGGATTTCAAACCCTCAGAACCAAGTTTGGAAACGTTACTTACCTCAAAATCGGCAAAAATCCTAGCCTTCAATACCTTTGCCTCTAGACTCGGCCTCTGATTGCTCAAAATCTACCAAAAATCAGATATACATCATTAATATATGCTAAGGAATGAAGCCCACTCAAATATTATCAAATTCAACAAAAAATCCCGAAATTGGCCAAACTCGACCCCCGGGCCCACGTCTCGGAATTCGATAAAAATTATAAAACAGGAATCCTTACACTCTCACGAGTTCATACATACCAACTACACCAAAATCTGATTGCAATGGCCTCTCAAATCCTCAATTCAAAGTCTAGAACCTCAAGCCATAATCCCTCAAATTACACCATTAAATCCCACTAATTTCCTGATTAATCAGTTAAATACCAACATAGAATCGAGTATTAGGTTCAAAAACGTTACCTCAATGGGTTTCCCTCGAATCCCTCTTCAAAATCCCTCAAAAAGCTCCAAACTCATATAGAAATGGTGAAATATAAGAAAATTTGCGAAGGCATCATTTTATACTTTCTCCCCAGCGATGACCGAACCTGCGGCTATTTCATCGCACCTGCAGACCCACACCTGCGGTCCTATGTGCACACCTGCGAAAAATCACCTAAGGGTCCAAACTCGCACCTGCGACTCATCCACCGCACCTGCGGGCTAGCAGGTGTGACTCACCTGCGATGCAACCCCAGCCAGCCAACCTCCGCACCTGCGAGTACCAAAGCGCACCTACGATGGCCGCACCTACGACCACCCTGCCGCAGGTGAGGAACACCAAAAAAGCAACACACCAGCAGAATTTCTAACTTTTAAACTCTCCGACGGCCATCCGAAATCATCCCGAGTCCCTCGGGACCTCAACCAAGAGTACCAACAAATCACAAATGATCACCCAAACTTAGTCAAACCCTCGGAACACCCAAAATAATATCAAGTCACCCAATTTACTCGAAATTCAATCCTAAGGATTTCTAAACTTTCGAAATTCGCCAACGATGTCGAATCTGACCAAACTTCATCCGAATGACCTGAAACTTTTCACACACATCCCAAATGACATTGACTTGCTCCAACTTTCAAAATTCCATTCCGACCTCGATATCTAATTTTCCACTGTCGACCGGAAATTGCCAAAAACTCAATTTCGCCAATTCAAGCCTAATTCTACTTCGGACCTCTAAACCACATTCCGAACACACTCCTAAGTCCCAAATCACCTAACGAAGCTATCCAAGCCTAAAATACGCATTCTGAGGTCGTTAGCCTAATAGTCAACTTCCAGTTGACTTTTCCAACTATAAAGCCAACTTTAGAGACTAAGTGTCTCATTTCTTATCACGACCACTTCGGACCCGAACCAACCGACCCAACATATCAAAAATAGGCTAGGAAATACATGACAAAGCAGGAACAGGGGAAATGGGGAAAATCTCACGGAACGACACGTCGGGTGGTTACATCGCATTTGCGAGATCAATGTTCGCATTTGCGTACATTCCCAATTCCTGACAGGCTCGCATTTACGAAGAGTACCTGGGTTAGAATAAGTTCTCATTTGCGATCATGAGGTTGCATTTGCTCGGAGGCCAGATTTCACATTTGCGAACAATCTTTCGCATTTGAAAGGAGGTCAGGTGGCGGCAGTGATCGCAAATGCGATCAAATGGTAACATTTGCAGAAACTCAGTGTTTGCATTTGTGAATTCTCATTGCAAATGTGATGAATGAAGAGATGCGAGGAATTCTCAATTGTGATGGTTTCTTCGCATGTTTGAGGTTCGCATTTGCGAACCACAGGTCGCAAATGCGACATCTGCAGCTGGGTAAAACTTGACTTAGACGGGATTTTGCTCATTCTTTGCAATTTTCAAAACAAGAAACCCTACAGGCGATTTTTCAAAGAACTTTTCTTCCCAATATCATTGGTATGTGATTCTAAACTATTTCCTTTCAATCTTTCACTAAATTTCCTAAGATTTCAACATTAAATTTTATGTTTTCATGGTGGAAATTGGGAAGTTTTGGGTAGAAGTTAGGGGTTTTGTAAATTGGGGATTTAGACCTCAAATTGAGGTCTGATTTCAAAATAAATTACATAATCGGGCTCGGGTTGAATGTCTAATCGGGTTTTGGTCCGAACTTCGGGATTGGACCAAGGGGGCCCGGGAGTTGACTTTTGTTGAATTTTTCAAAAATGGCCTGCATTGAATTCTTTACAATCGTGGGTAGTTCCTAAGGCTTAATTTGAATCGTTTGGTTGGTAATTTGCTAGATTCTATTGGTTCGGAGGCTTGTTTGAGAGGCAAAGATGTGGTTGAGCATTGAGTGGTCATTGGAGCGAGGTAAGTGTTGTGGCTAACCTTGACTTGCGGAAATTAGGAACCTTCAGACTATGTGTTATGTGAACTTCATGTGAGCGGCATATATGCGACGTGACGAGTGCTTATGTGCCATCGAATTATCTGTTTTCCCTGTTTTATCGCTTTTCTTAAATTATCTATTTCCCTGTCTTAATTGTTATATATGCTCTAAATGTGTTCCCATGCCTAATTGCTACCTGTTAGTCATTGTTTCATCCTGCTTATGATATTAGATCTTTTCATAGTTTCATGATCTCCTAAAATGTTCAAGTTGGTCTATTTGTACCTTCTAGTTGTAAATTCTGGATTGGTCTCGCTGTGTAGTATTACTTATGCGGATTATCATATTGTACAAGGTTTCCTATTTGTTCCACTTTGGTGTTTAGGGATGGTAAATGATTTTCCGTGATTTGAATTGTAAGTTTTACTGTGCATATTGAGTAATTGATATGGTGGGATCGGGTTGCACACCGCAATAGGTGAAATAAAGGTGGTATGATGGGGTGGAATAAGAGTGAACCTATATTGTACAGTGGGAACGGGTTGCACGCTGCAACAAGTGTAATAATGGTGGATTGTTTTGGTGGAATAAGAGTGAACTATGATTATGATATTGTGATATAGTGGGATCGGGTTGCGCGCCGCAACACTTATATATATACTCGTTGTTGTTTATGTTGTTACGAGGAAATAAGGGAGGATTATGTGATTTACGGTGGGATCAGGTTGTGTGCCGCAACAACCTGTGTGTTTATAATCCTCTGAGCTGTGATATTTTTACGGTATTTCCTTTTTGCCCTTAAGGATTGGTAAATTCTGAACGTCGCTCACTTATTTCTGAAGCTGTAGCTATTACTTTTCAACTAACTGATTTATTTCGTTCTGTATTTCCTTTTTCTGTCTACATTATTTATATTGCGTACAGGTTGTAGTGTGGGTGACCCGCCTTGGCCTCGTCACTACTTCGTCGAGGTTAGGCTCGGCACTTACATAGTACATGGGATCAGTTGTACTCATACTACACTCTGCACTTTTTGTGCAGATTTTGGTAACGACCCGAGCTGATCGTGAGGTTAGTAGCTGGACTTGCTCGACAGGAGACCCAAGGTAGATCTGCTGGCGTCCGCAGACTCTAGAGTCTCTTCCTAGTCACATTATTTTACTGTTTCTTTTCTTTCTGAACAATGCATTTCCTTTCAGACTCTGTTTGTAGTAAATCATAGTAGCTCGTGAGTTATGACTCCAGATCCTAAATGTATCAGATATTATGAGTTTTATGTTATTCCGCAAATCAGTCGCTTAATTGTTCTTGTTATTGAATTTGGCTAAAGTTGGCATTAAGAACCCTCTAACATTGACTTGCCTAGCAAGTGAAATGTTAGGAGTCATCACGATCCCGAAGGTGGGAATTCCGGGTCATGACACTTATTGACATTAAAAATTTCCTTGTGTGAAAATATATGTGGTGTTTCTGCATGCATGTAAGAATATAAAAATTTATGCACATTGGTTATAAATCATATATCTGGCTTATAGAGATTTAAGCCAAAACATGCACTGTTAGTGCACAACACTTACACTGGCAATGCACACAATTTATACTAAGCAGTGCATTAAACTTACTCTCTCTGAGAAATGCAACTAATTACCAACTATAATAAGAGTAATTAGTAGAATTTTATTAATTAAGCGTTGAGGAGCATTCTTGATATCATTTGGGGAAAAAATATCAGCAACTGGTTTGGAAGAGTTAGAAGAGGTAGACATAGCTATGAAATTAACATGACAAATCACTTAGAGATTAATGTAAAGAAGAGAAGTGAAGAAGAAATCGAGGAAATAGTACTAAGATCACGGTATATATGGGAAATTTAAACACCGATTATTAAAAATAATTGACCTTCTAGGATTGTAATCTTGTGTTAGATTCTTTTATTATGAATAGTTGATGTTCTTAAAACTTGGCGATTCAAAAGAATTAGTTACTCCCCCCTCCACACCAAAATAAAAAAGTACTTGATGTTTAATCGGCAAGACAAAATATAATGAAAACATGATTTGTATTATTTATGGCTAATTTTTTGTCAACGAGTAAATATTTGAATTCTGTGAAATAATATGTGGTGGTTCGGCATGTAGCTATTTTTTTAGTCATGCATGTAGTTAAGAAGGTAAAACATGTTCCCATTGGTAATAAATCATATATTTGGCTAATAAAGATATAAGCTCAGTGCACAAACTCTCTGCAGTACAGTGCATAAAACATACACTAACAATGCACAAAACTTACACTGGCCATTGCATTCAACTTATACTCATTGAAAAATACAAGTAATTTGAAAAGAGCAAGCGTAAAAGCAATTTCTAAAATGCAACTAATTACCAAGCATAATAACTAAAAACTTAATCAAAACACATAGTTCGCATAATTATTAATACAATGTTTAGGTAGCAATGAAGACATTATAAGTCCACAAGAAACTTTGGCTGCATGGCCATATAAACATACTTATTTAAGCTTCAAAAACTTAAGTTCAAGACGAATGGCGGGAGCCATTTTTCTTACAATCAATTCCTCCTGAAGCCATAATGGTAGTGATAAGCCGGCAGCTGATGTTCCTCATCAGCTGATGTACCACTACCAGAATAAGCCTGCTCAGGCGATGGAGGTGGTCCATAGTTGACCGGACTTGGGTCCACTGGGACGGAGGAAGTTGCAACAGCCTGTCTCCGACGAGCCATCATGGAAGCTATAGCTGGATGAGGAGAACCGGGCAACTGAAATTGGTGCTGGAAGTATGGTACCCTACCATTTCCCCAAATTACAGAACTCAAATTAACATGTGGCTTATGAATTATTTAAACTGCAAATTAAATGAGTTGTGCATTCTAACCCAAAATATATTCAGATATTGTCTATATTGAAGATGTTTCTAAGACAAATATCAAGACAATGGGTAATGATGAGGTTGTAATACCAATTTAAGAAAAATCCAAGCAACATATGTCCCCCGACCCAAAAGATAAATAGCACTATATATATATAGAGATGTTTAAGTTACTGTTGTGGTTAATAAATATTGAGCTGGTTTGCTAATATGACATATGTAATGGAATTTGATTTACGTAAGAATATAGGTTATTCAATGAAATTGTGGAACTAATGTTACAGTTAATATATTCAAATAGAAAATGAAATTTCAATAAACAAAAGTATTGTGGCAATAATTAACTGCCACTAATTAGTTTTTCGAGAAAACATTGAGATCAAATTATGGAGGTTAGATGTCTTAAAAAGACAGTATTAAATTTAAAATTCATTTTGTCAGGGTTGTAGTGGTTTTAGAAAACCGTCACAAGATTGCTCGTGGCACTTGTAACCATAGCATTTTCAAAAACCGCTACTAATTAAGAAAATAACTCCACAAAATGAGTCTTTTCTTGTTGTGATATAGATATATAGGTTAATGAAGTGTACATGCGGCAAAAATCTCATTATAAGTAGAATGTTTCCATTTTGTTGGGAAAAAAAAACTTTACCAATTATTATTACCAGTGCTTGTGGCATACACACACATATATATAGAGGCAGATTCAAGATTTATGGGTGCATTATTAATTAAGAAGAGGTGAATTTAGAATTTATGTTTGACGGATTTAACTATAGTCTCTTATCAAAAAACCACTACACTTTTGAAATTATAGGTTCAAAGTTATATTCTTTTTGAAATTTTAGTGATTTTAACTCATATGTCTATATTCCGTACTGAAAATAACACCATTCTAGAGTGGGATTTGAACCGTCAATTTCACTTGTAGAATTGCATCAAGTAATTATTGCACTATAGGAGTCTTTGAGCATAGATGCACACATATATATTTAAGTAATTTTGAAGAAATATAATATTGTTATACATGATTTAGGGCGAGGAGTATGAGTTCACCTGATCCTATATACATTAACCTAAATACGCCCCTATATATATATATAAATATTAAGAAGAACGATGGTAAGTAGTGTTACCTCATATTGGTAGCTACAGCTTGGTTATACAAGTGAAGGCGTGCACGAAGTTGCATTAATAACTCTTGAGGCGATACTTGTGGCTATTGAAAAATTCAAATAGGAATTTGTTTTAGATATTTGTGTTGAAACAAGTGTCTACGGGAATGCAAACTGAAAAAAGTAAAAGGAAACTGAGAGAGTATTAATTACCTCGTTTACATATTCTTCGTTATCATTGATCACTTCAATGACATTGTTTGATTGTTCATTAGGATCTTCATTTTGAGGACCCGTGAAAAATCTCCAGTTCCCAGCTTCTTCAATATTCCTGCAGTTGGGACACTGCATTCTACCTCTGTTATTAAATTCGGATCCGATGCAATCTGCATAACAAGAAAAGAAATAAATGGAAGGACATTTAATTAAGATCAGAATTTGCGAACCAACTTCATTTAATTATTGATAAAAGAGAAAGAGATGCATGTTATAGAAGAGATTTTTTTTTATTTTATATTTTTATGTTTAGTGAAGGCTAAATACCTTTACACTTATATGATTTTCATATATGGACCTGTAGGTGTGTGTCTATGTTCATTATCTAAAGGAGACACGAGCAGTTCATAATTTTTTTTAGTTTAATTTATATACATTGACAGTGTAAAAGATAATACTTATATCATCAGGTCATCCATAACATAATTGTAGGTAATTTTTCATGTGAGATATAATCATAAAAATAATCATATTTACCTGCTATAACAGGGTAAAAGTAACCTAATAACATAAAAAAAATGGTTATGCTGTCAATTTAGACAAGTTAGACACGTTTTTTTTTCTTTCATATATTCTTCTTTATTGTTTCTAGCTACTGATGGAGTCTTTCTTTTTTATTTTAAAAAACCCGTTTAAGCTACATACCCTATCGTCATTCCATTGGTTTTGTAGTCCTTTATAATTTCATTTAGTTTTATATTCTCTTTTACAAGAGATCATTAGCTTTTCGCAGAAAAGATCTGAAAATAACACATAAAAAAAATTTTCGGGATCATTTTCTTCTATTCAAATTGTAATTAAGTAAATATAGGGGACCATTTCCTTTTTTTAAGCTAGAGTCAAATTGTAAGTGATGGGGAAAAAATGTTTGTCCTATATATCAAAAATTTTAATTTGACATACAAGATATCAAAGAAAAAAGAACCTAGCTACTATGATTTTATGAGGATCTAAATAGTTTCCGATGAGTCAGAAAGAAAATCAATTTAACAAAGATATCAAAAATAAAAATTCAAGAAACGGAAAAAGGTTAAATCATGTGAATTAGACAAGCATTTTTAATGTGGAGTAAAATAGAATCAAATCGCTTTAATTTATTTCACCACAATACATATAACACTTGAATGGTTGAATTAAATAAATTTTTTAAATTATTTTTAAGAAAGTGTGTGTGTGTATATATATATATATATATATAAGTATGTATGTATGAATGAATTAAATAAAGTTTTTTAATTATTTTTTAGAGATTTACATAAATTTCAGATATATGTTACATACCCATATGAAAAAAATGGCCACAGTGAAGCTTGGTGATGGACCTTCCAACGTTGTCAAGGACAACTTCCAAGCAAATGGTACACTCAGGAGCATTCATCATATCATTTGGGAAAGACGTAGCCATAGTAAATTTATAAAACAAATGGAAGCCTTAGAGAAATAAAATACTTAAATCAATAAATAATGAACTTTTCAGGTAATAATTCAAATTTGAATAGACAGATATGAAAAACAAGATATTTTGTAAATTAGAAAGGCATATAGGACTAAGGACAGGGAAAAAAATTATTGATCTAGATTGTGATAATATGTTTACTTGTTAGAGATTGGTTGTCTTGACCAAAGTTCATCACTGATAATATCCAAGAAAGAAGATAATTTTATTGACCTACCAAGATTGTAATATTGTGTTATATTCTCATATATATTTTTGATGAAGTGAGGATATGATCTGTGTTATTTGTGACTAAATTTTTTGTATCAACGACTAAAAATTGTGAAGTTTGTAATGATAATTTGTGGTGGCCCCATCGCTACAAAGGTAAGAATTAATTCGTTACAAAATTCTAGTTATAATTCATTTGATGTACACGTCGAGGCTTATACTTTATGCTGATAAGCACATGAAACTCTATCTCTGCATGCGTGTTTGTGTCAAGGGCTTTTGTTATCTTATTTGAACAATAATTACTCTAGCCACATAGGATGTATTTACTGGATTAGTATTAATTTGTTTTACTAATACATACGTAGTAACTCCCTCTGACTTCAAACTGTCAAAGGCAGATCATGATTAATTGTCACGATCTAAAATCCTAACATGTCGTGATGATGTCTATCGACGGTACTAGGCAAATCGATATTTTCAAAAAAAAAATTACAAGAAAATACACATGACTTCACACCATAACAAAAAAAAAGGTCATATTTTTAAGGTTTACCCATCCTAGCGCATATTGTACATATTTTGAAAGCACTAGCAAATTCAAAATATATGTTCTTACAGCCATTGCTTCTAAAAGTTATGGAATTAAATTTGGGTTCTTACAACATTGCTTCGCTCTCTTCTTCTCACATCCTCGACATATGCTTCAAGGGGCTGTATATTTTCTGCTCCTCCTCTTGTGTCACCTGGTTGCAATGTAAGAAAATTGAAGAGTAGAAGTCCACCATTGAAGACCATTCAAAGTTTTGCTTTCGAAAATTGTTTTTTTTTGTTAGTTTTTTGGATTGAGTGTTGTTCCAATTGATTGAAAATATCAAAAGAAGTTCAAAATTTAAATTTGAAGTGATTTGGAGTAGATTTGAGCAAGATTTGAATTAAATTTCAGAGAAGACGCAAGGAAGAAGATGTCACGACCCAATTTACCCTCCGAAAGGTATCGTGACGACACCTAGTCTCTATGACTAAGTAAGCCTAAAATTTGCGGAAATGACAGAATCAATAAAATAAAGACAGAAAAGAACTCAAGTAGATATAACGTAGCTGCTCAGCATATACATTTTTTACTTCCCAAAACCCGGAATGTCACCATAGTCACAAGCTCTGTACTAAATGTAGCTCTATACAATGAAACGGTGGAAAAATATACAAGTCTTCTATGCCTATACTAGAGTAGAAGGGGACCGTTGGATTCTGCGTACGCGGCAGAATTACCTCGCGGTCTCCTGACTGCTGATAAGAAGACTCCTAACCACGATACTGGGTGCAGGTACATGGATCTGCACATGGGGATGACATGTGCAGGAAAGGACGTGAGTACTCCACATTCGGTACTCAGTAAGTGCCAAGCCTAACCCCAGTCAAGTAGTGACGAGGTTAGGTTGAGGCCCTATTGACTTTGTAAAACAAGTTAATATACAGTTTAAAACAATGAAAGATAGATAAGCAATGATAAATAGGATTAACGCAAATGGAAATATTTAACATAAAGAGAGCCCTCGGCTCAGCACAACATATAACTCAACAGTAAATGTGCAATGCAGTACACGGGAAAAGCTCCCGGATCTCAGTCCGTAGTCCCAATTTAAATATGCTATGAAGTACAGGGGGAAAGCTCCCAGATCTCTGTTCGTAGTCCCAATTTAAATATGCATTTCAGTAGAGGGGGAAAGCTCCCAGCTCTCGGTCCGTAGTCCCAATTTAAATATGAAATGCAGTACAAGGGGAAAGCTCCCAGATCTCGGTCCATAGTCCCAATTTAAATATGCAAAGCAGAAGTATGTATTATGGCTTAATTAAACAGTCAAGAAAAAAAAAAAGGTAAGAATAGAGCAAAAATACCTAAGCATGATGTGACTAGTAGCAAATAAGAGGAAATCAAGTCAGAACAGGTAAACATGCTTACTCTTAGGCTATCTACTCAATTAAAATAGGAAAACAGTAATATATGAATGAAAATGAGAGATTTCATGGGAGTAAAAATAGGATTTTAGCAACAATGACTTGTGTACGCACTCGTCACCTCACGTACACGGCGTCCACGTAACCAAAAATCAGTATAAAATGCCTAAGGGAAAGTCCCCAACACAGAATTAGGCAAGCCACTTACCTTGACTGCGCTAATCAACTCAATACCATGCTTTTGCCACGAGTATCTGACTCCGGTGGCCCAAATCTATTCAAATCGATTGCATAGTGTAAATATCACTTCAAGGGAAAAAAATAGCTAATTATTTATAAGCTAATACGCTAAATTAGGAAATTCGCCCAAAAAATCCCTAGGGCCCACGTCTCGGAATCGGGTAAAATTTATATTTTCCAAACACCCATTAGCTCATGAACCCACTCGAACAAGAATCAACAAAATCCGACGTCTAAATCTCCCTAAATCCTCATATTTCTACTTGGGAAAATTTCATCCCATTTCCATGGCTTTTCATCCAATTTCAATGATTAGATTGAGGAAAATGATAGAGATTAACGATATATAAAGGGATTAAGGTTAGAAAATGTTACCTATGATCCTCCTCTTCAAATCCCACTGAAAATCGCCAAGTTCCGAGCTCACAATCGATTTTGGAATTATGAAATTCAAACCCTCGGATTTTTGGTATAAACTGCCCAGACATCTGCGACACCGGGATCGCACCTGCGGTGCCGCACCTGCGGAAACCCAATCGCAGGTGCGGAAATTCATTAAGTGGCCTTGGGTCGCACTTGCGGCACCCCTTTCGCACTTGCGTGTCCGCAGCTGCGAAAATACCATCGCAGGTGCGAGACACCAAAACCAGAATGGTTCAGCTGTTCTCAAATTCACAAACTCACCCGTTGGGCATCCGAAACAACCCGGAGGCCCCCAGGACCTCAACCAAACCTACCAACTGACCCTAGTACCTCGTTCAAACTTGGTCGAGCCTTAAAAACACATCTCATAACATCAAAATAATCAATTATGCATAGATTCAAGCCTAAGAACTTAGGAAATTTCTAGAATTCACATCTGATGCCGAAACATGTCTAAACTCATCCAAATGACCTCAAATTTTGCACACATGTCATAAATGACATTACAGACCTGCTGTCGCTTTCAGAATTCCCGTCCAAGTCTGATATCAAAATTTCACCTTCAGTCGAAATCGTCGAAATTCTAACTTTCGCCAATTCAAGCCTAAATCTACAACCGACCTCGGAAACACATTCCGAACACGCTCTTAACCCCGAAATCACCCGACAGAGCTAACGGAGTCGACGAAATTCTATTCCGGATCCATCTTCACACAACTCTAGCTACGGACAGATTTCTAAAGCTAAATTCCACATTTATGGACTATGTGTCCAAAATCACCCCGGATTTCATCACTCAACGCTCCGACAAGTTCCAATAACATAAATAGACATAGGAGAAGCGACTAATAGGGGATTGGGGCGCAAATCCTTAAAACGACCGACCGGGTCGTTACATCCTCCCCCTCTTAAGAAAATCGTTTGTCCTCGAACGAGCATAGAAACATACCTGAAGTTGGGAAAAGATGAGGGTGCTGACTCAGCATATCCTGCTCGGTCTCCCAAGTCGCCTCCTCGACTGGCTGACCCCTCCACTGAACCTTTACTGACGCAATATCCTTTGACCTGAGCTTTCTGACCTGCCTGCCCAATATAGCCACATGCTTCTCAACATATGATAGATCCTTGTCCAATTGGACTAAGATGAAACCCAAGACATGAGTCGGGTCACCGTGATACTTCCGGAGCATGCAGTCGTGGAACACCGGATGAACCCCTGCTAGGCTGGGAGGCATGGCTAGCTCATAAACAACCTACCCAACACGTCGCAACACCTCAAAAGGGACAATAAATCTCGGACTCAGCTTGCCTTTCTTCCCGAACCTCATGACGCCCTTCATAGGCGATACCCGAAGCAAAACCCGATCACCCGCCATAAATTCCAAGTCACGAACCTTCCGGTCGGCGTAGCTCTTCTGCCTGGACTGAGCTGTGTGAAGTCTCTCCTGAATCACCTTCACCCTGTCCAGGGAATCGTGAACCAAGTGTGTACCAAACAATTGGGCCTCGCCCGGCTCAAACCATCCCACGAGAGACCTGCACCGCCTACCATACAAAGCCTCATACGGCGCCATCTGAATGGTGGACTGGTAGGTGTTGTTATAAGAAGACTCTGCAAGAGGCAAGTATCGATCCTATGACCCTAAAAATCCATCACACAGGAACAGAGCATATCCTCGAGAATCTAAATCGTGCGCTCGGACTGCCCGTCTGTCTGAGGGTAAAAAGCTGTGCTCAACTTTACCCTGGTGCCTAACTCCTGCAGAACGACTCTCCAGAACCGTGAAGTGAACTGTGTACCTCTGTCTGAAATGATAGATACTGGAATACCGTGGAGGCGAACAATCTCTCTGACATAAATCTGAGCCAACCTCTCTGATGAGTATGTAGTCAGTACTGGAAGGAAATGGGCTGATTTGGTCAGCCGATCCACAATCACCCAAATAACATCATGCTTCCTCAAAGTCCGAGGAAGTCCAACCACAAATTCCATGGTGATCCACTCCCACTTCCACTCTGGAAGCTCAATCTGCTGAAGTAAGCCTCTCAGTCTCTAATGCTCACATTTTACTTGCTGACAGTTGAGACAGTTGGCTACAAACTCCACTATATCCTTCTTCATTATTTGCCACCAATAGTGATGTCTCAGATCCTGGTACATCTTCACGGTACCCGAATGGATGGAATACCGCGAACTATGGGCCTTCTCAAGAATTAACTCCCGAAGCCCATCCACGTTGGGCACACAGATACGGCCATACATCCTCATCACCCCGTTATCTCCTATAGTCACATCTCTGGCATCACCCCGTCGGACTCTATCCTGAAGAACCAAAAGGTGGGGATCATCATACTGGCGCTCTCTGATATGGTCATGAAGGGAAGATCGAGCAACAACACAAGCTAATACCCGGCAAGGCTCAGAAAGATCCAATCTCACGAACTGACTGGCTAAGGACTGAACATCTAAGGCTAGAGGCCTCTCAACTGCATGAAGGCATGCCAAACTCCCCAAAATCTCTGCCCTGCGACTCAAGGTGTCGGCCACCACATTGGCCTTCCCTGGGTGGTATAATATAGTGATCTCATAGTCCTTTATCAATTCCAACCACCTACGCTGGCGCAAATTTAGATCATTCTGCCTGAATATGTGCTGCAAACTACGGTGATCCATGAATATCTCACAGGGAACACCATATAAATAATGACGCCATATCTTCAAGGCGTGAAGAATCGCTGCCAACTCGAGATCATGAATAGGGTAGTTTTTCTCATGGACCTTCAACTTTCTGGACGCGTAGGCAATCACCCTACCGTCCTGCATCAACACCGCTCCTAAGCCGATCCTCGAAGCATCATAATAAACTGTATAGGATCCGGAACTGGTAGGCAAAACCAACACAGAAGCTGTAGTCAGGGCTATCTTGAGCTTCTGAAAGCTCTCCTCACACTCCTTAGTCCATATAAAAGATGCACCCTTCTGGGTCAGTCTGGTCATAGGCGCTGAAATGGATGAAAATTCCTCACAAAACAGCGATAATACCCAGCCAAACCGAGGAAACTGCGGATCTCAGTAGCTGAGGACGGTCTGGGCCAACTCTGTACCGCCTGCACCTTCTTTGGATCTACCTCGATCCCATCTGAAGACACGACGTGGCCTAGTAATGCCACAGAATCAAGCCAAAATTCACACTTAGAAAACTTTGCATACAATTTCTTCTCCCTCAATGTCTGAAGCACGGTCCTCAAGTGCTGCTCATAGTCCTATTGGGACCTAGAATATACTAGAATGTCATCAATGAAAACAATGACGAAAGTATCAAGATAAGGCATAAATATGATGTGCATCAGGTGCATGAAGGCTGCTGGGGCATTTGTCAGCCCAAATGACATAACAAGGAACTCATAGTGGCCATATCTGGTCCTGGAGGCAGTCTTCCGGATATTCGATTCCCGAATCTTCAACTGATGATAACCAGAACGTAGATCAATCTTGGAGAACACCCTAGCACCCTGTAACTGGTCAAATAGATCATCAATGCGAGGCAATGGGTACCTATTCTTCACTGTCACCTTATTCAGCTGTTGGTAGTCAATACACATACGCATCGACCCATCCTTTTTCTTCACAAATAATACTGGAGCGCCCCAAGGTGATACACTGGGCCTGGTGAATCTCTTCTCAAGCACCTCCTGTAACTGCTCCTTCAACTCCTTCAACTCAGGAGGAGCCATGCGATAAGGAGGAACGAAAATGGGCTGAGTGCCCAGCAACAAGTCAATGCTAAAATCAATGTCTCTATCAGGTGGCATACCCGGAAGATCACTGGAAATACGTTAGAATTGTCCCTGACAACTGGAACTGACTCAACTGTAGGGGTCTCAGTACTAACATCTCTCACAAAAGCCAAATATGCATCACACCCCTTTCCAACCATCCGCTGAGCCTTAAAAAAAGAAATGACTCGGTGGGGAGTATACTCCAAGGAACCTCTCCACTCTAACCTCGGAAATCCTGGCATAGCCAGCGTCACGGTCTTGGCGTGACAATCAAGAATAGCATAATAGGTAGACAACCAGTACATACCCAATATAACATCGAAATCTACCATACTGAGTAGTAGTAAATCAGCTCTGGTCTCAAAACCACTAATAACAATCAAACATGACCGATATACGCAGTCCACAACAAGATAATCTCCCACTAGAGTAGAAACATAAACATGGGAACTCAAAGAATCCCGAGCTATCCCCAGATGCGAAGCAAGATAGGAAGACACATATGAATATGTAGAGCCTGGGTCAAATAATACCGATGCATCCCTATGACAAATGGGAACAATACCTGTAATGACTGAATCTGAAGCAATGGCCTCGGACCGGGCCAGAAGAGCATAGTACCTGGCCTGGCCTCTCCCTATAGGACGACCTCGATCTCCCTGACCTCCACCTCGAGTTGCCTGAGGTGTTGGGGTAGCAGTTAGGGTTGGAAGAATAACTGGAGGACCTGGTGGAAGACGTGGAGCCTGAAAAATCTGAGGGGGTGCACCCTGATAAGTCTGAGGTGGTGCGCCCCTCCTCATTCTAGGGAAATCCCTGATTATATGATGAGGGTCACCAAACTCAAAGCAACCCCTCGGAGGATGTGGCGGATGCTGCTGACTCTGAACTGGCCTGCTGGGCTGGCCAGTGATAGCACCTCGAGCAGCAAGCACCTGAGATACTGGTGGTGCATAATAAGGCTCATGAGGTCTAGGAGGAGCTGGAATATCGCTGGCTGCTGGGAGAGCTGAATGAACAGGGAGACTCACAAAACCCCTACAATAGCGTGCTGCTGGTGCACGGGCTCCTGAAAAATGACCATTCTCTCAAGACCTCTTGGCCTCTCTCTCCTCCCTGTCCCGGGCTAACATAGTATCAATCCTTCGGGCAATACTCATGTCCTGCTGGTAACTATCATCGATCTCCAGCTCTCTGGCCATGCTGGTCTGAATACTGGGATGGAGTCCCTTAATAAAGCGTCGAACCCTCTCTCTGACAGTGACAACTAAAGCTGGTGCATGGCGAGCCAAATCGCTGAAACGGACTGCATAATCTGGCACAGTCATGGCACCCTGGCGTAGCTGCTCAAACTCTATATGCCAAGCATCCCTGAAGCTTTGAGGGACAAACGCAAGTAAGAACATCTCAGAAAACTGAGCCTAAGTAAGTGAAGCTGCCTCGTCCGGGCTACTAAGCTCAAAAGCACGCCACCACAAATAAGCTACTCCCCTCAGCTGGAAAACAGTGAAAGAAACCCCATTAGTCTCCACAATACCCATAATGCGGAGAATGCGATGATACCCCTCAAGAAAACCCAGGGCGTCATCCGAAGCAAGTCCGCTGAACTCAGGTGGGTGGTACTTCTTGTACCTCTCAAGTCGAAGCTGCTCTGCCTCAGGAACAGCTATCCTAGTCTCATGCTGAGCTGGAGCTGCTGGGGGCATAGGAATATACTCTGGAACCTGCCCAGTATGAACTCTTTGCTCAGGAGTACGGTCTGCAGGAGTTTGTGTCCCTCCTCCGGCCTGGGATGTAGCTGGAGCTATCGGGAGTAGACCCTCCTGAGACAGAGTACTGAAGGCACTCAAGAACTGAGCCAATGTCTTCTGGAGGTCTGGAGTAACAGTAGGGACCTCCTATGCCCCTCCAACTGTAGCTGTTGGGGGCTCTTCTGCCTCTGCTCTAGCCGGTGCTCGGACTGCACCGCGTGCTCGTCCCCTACCCTGGCCCCTGCCTCTGGTGGCTCTGACTGGGGGATTGGGTGCCTGGTCATCAGTACGTCTGGTACGGGTACGATCCATCTGCAAGCAAAAATAGAATAGAGTTTAAGAATTTGATGACAACAACTAGCACGATAAGGAATTCCAAATAATTTGATTGTTCTTAAAAAATACATAGCCTCTCGAAGATAGATACAGACGTCTCCACACTGATCTGCGAGACTCTAATAAACTGACTTATGACTTGTGACTCATATGAACCTAGACGCTCTGATACCAACTTGTCACGACCCAATTTACCCTCCGAAAGGTATCGTGACGACACCTAGTCTCTATGACTAGGTAAGCCTAAAATTAGCGGAAATGACAAAATCAATAAAATAAAGACAGAAAAGAACTCAAGTAGATATAACGTAGCTGCTCAGCATATACATTTTTTACTTTCCAAAACCCGGAATGTCACCATAGTCACAAGCTCTATACTAAATGTAGCTCTATACAATGAAACAGGGGAAAAATATACAAGTCTTCTATGCCTATACTAGAGTAGAAGGGGACCGTTTGATTCTACGCACATGGCAGAATTACCTCGCGGTCTTCTGGCTGCTGATAGGACGATTCCTAGCCACGATACTAGGTGCTGGTACATGGATCTGCACATGGGGATGACATGCGCAGGAAAGGGCATGAGTACTCCACATTCGGTACTCTGTAAGTGCCAAGCCTAACCCCAGCCAAATAGTTACGAGGACAGGTTGAGGCCCTACTGAGTTTGTAAAAAAAGTCAATATACAATTCAAAACAGTGAAAGATAGATAAGCAATGATAAACAGGATTAATGCAGTCGGAAAGATTTAATAACATAAAGAGATCCCTCGGCTCACCACATCATATATCTCAACAGTAAATGTGCAATGCAGTACACGGGGAAAGCTCGCGGATCTCAGTCTGTAGTCCCAATTTAAATATGCTATGTAGTACATGGGAAAGCTCCTGGATATTTGTCCGTAGTCCCAATTTAAATATGCATTTCAGTATAGGGGAAAGCTCCTGGATCTCGGTCCGTAGTCCCAAGTTAAATATGAAATGCAGTACAGGGGGAAAGCTCCCGAATCTTGGTTCGTAGTCCCAATTTAAATATGCAAAGCAGAAGTATATCAATTATGGCTTAATTAAACTGTCCAGGAAAAATAACATGTAAGAATAGAGAAAAAATACCTAAGCATGATGTGACTAGTAGCAAATAAGAGGAAATCAAGTCAGAAAAAGTAGGAATGCTTACTCTTAGGCTATCTGCTCCATTAAGATAGGAAAACAGTAATATATGAATGAAAATGAGCGATTTCATGGGAGTAAAAATAGGATTTTAGCAATAATGACCCGTACGCACTCGTCACCTCGCGTACACGGCGTCCACGTAACCAAAAATTAGTATAAAATGCCTAAGGGAAAGTCCCCAACACAGAATTAGGCAAGCCACTTACCTTGAGTGCGCTAATCAACTCAATACCACGCTCTTGCTAAGAGTATCTGACTCCGGGTGGCCCAAATCTATTCAAATCGATTGCATGGTGTAAATATCACTTTAAGGGAACAAAATAGCTAATTATTTATAAGCTAATACGCGAAATTAGGAAATTTGCCCAAAACGTCCCCCGGGCCCACGTCTCGAAATCGGGTAAAATTTATATTTCCCGAACACCCATTCGCTCATGAACCCACTCGAACAAGAGTCAACAAAATCCGACGTCTAAATCTCCCTAAATCCTAAGATTTCTACTTGGGAAAACTACATCCCATTTCCATGGTTTTTCATCAAATTTCATTGATTAGATTGAGGAAAATGATAGAGATTAACGATATATAAAGGGATTAAGGTTAGAAAATATTACCTATGATCCTCTTCTTCAAATCCCACTGAATATCGCCAAGTTTCGAGCTCACAATCGATTTTGGAATTATGAAATTCAAACCCTCGAATTTTTGGTATAAACTGCCCAGACATTTCACATCTGCGACCCTGCGGTGCCGCACCTGCAGAAACCCAATCGCAGGTGCAGAAATTTGTTAAGTGGCCTTGGGTCGCACCTGCGGCACCCTTTTCGCACCTGCGTGTCCGCACCTGCGAAAATACCATCGCAGGTGCGAGACACCAGAATCAGAATGGTTCAGCTTTTGTCAAATTCACAAACTCACCCGTTGGGCATCCGAAACAACCCCGAGGCCCCCGGGACCTCAACCAAACCTACCAACTGACCCTAGTACCTTGTTCAAACTTGGTCGAGCTTTAAAAACACATCTCATAACATCAAAATCATCAATTATGCATAGATTCAAGCCTAAGAACCTAGGGAATTTCTAGAGTTCACATCCGATGCCGAAACACGTCTAAACTCATCAGAATGACCTCAAATTTTGCACACAGGTCATAAATTACATTATGGACCTGCTGTCGCTTTCGAAATTCCCTTCCGAGTCGGATATCAAAATTTCACCTATCGGCCGAAATCACCGAAATTCTAACTTTCGCCAATTCAAGCCTAAATCCACAACCGACCTCGGAAACACATTCCTAACACGCTCCTAACCCCGAAATCACCCAACGGAGCTGACGGAGTTGACGAAATCCCATTCCGGATCCGTCTTCACACAACTCTAGCTACGGCGAAATTTCTAAAGCTAAATTCCATATTTATGGACTATGTGTCCAAAATCACCCCGGATTTCATCACTCAATGCTCCGACAAGTTCCGATAACATAAATAGACATGGGAGAAGCGACTAATAGGGGATTGGGGCGCAAATTCTTAAAACGACCGACCGGGGCGTTATAGAAGACAAAGTTAATTTTTTTGTATAAGTATGTATAATCTTGTTTAATAGTGTATATAAGTGTATAAACAAATCTTATACACTATTATAAACTTTTATACACATTTATACAAGCTTCTGTAAACGAACTTCTTCCACGATTTTCAGTTGCAATCTTGTTCAAAAGCAGTCCAAATCTCCATGAAATGACTTCAAATTTTATATACAACCTCCTTATACTATTTATAACAAGTCTAAATAACACCCACTCCAAATTTCTCTCAAAATCAAATTCGGAATTTAAACCCACATGTTTAAGCTTGTTAAAAGTCTAATTTTCACCACCCAAATGGATTTTGTTTGTTGAACTAATATTTAAGTCACAATTACTGATTCGAATATTAACATAAATGCTTGAGGAGTCCTTTTTAAAAATTAAATAGTAATTTTGAGAACCTATTGGGACTGGATGTTGAGTTTTAGCCTATTATTTTTGGGCTAGTTGATTGTAAATTGAATTATGGGCTATAAAATTGAAAAGCATGAATCCCAGTTGTTCTAATGTGAAATTTTCTCATTTTCAAAACACTTCCAATATCAGTGAAAGATAAATCAAAAGCTTCTAAATGACAGAGTATTTGTAAACAGGAGTTACCCCAAAATACAGTGCGGAAAATAGCCCCAAACATTGGGGTGTCACTAAGTCATGAGCATCTAAACAACTAATATAGGAAATAGTGTCTACAAGAGTCTGTATCAAAATACAAATAAAGAAAAAGAAAAGAAGACCAGGAAGGAGAAACTAGGACTGCGAACGTCGGCAGCTACCTCATAAATCTTCGATATTCAACCGCGCACGAGATCAACGCCCTCCGTGTCCAGAAATAACTTGATCTGCAAAGTTAAATACATGGATTATAGGTAGATTAAATATGGAAAGTTTGTGAAACTAGTGGGATTTTGTGAATAACCTAGGGTTTTGGTAAAGTTGGGATTTTATCACGAATTTGATGGTGGAAATTGGAATAAATTATATATTGGAGTTCGGGAGGTCATGGGTAACTTTTATATTAAAACATTTACAAAATCCGGGCACGTGGGCATGGGGGTAAATTTGATGAATCTTCCAAATTGGGTTGGGTAACTACTATAAAAGCTAAATTATGAAAGTATATATTTACTAGTTTATACGACTTTTGATTATTTTCGGAGCCCTCGATATCGTTTGAGGAGTTCTAGTGAGGTCGGAGAGCCGGATTGAGGACTTGGAATCTAGGTAAGTCTCTTGCCTAATCTTGTAATAGGAAATTTATCCCCTTAGGCGTATTATTGTTGTGTGATACTTGTGTGGGGAGCATGTACGCACGAGGTGATGAGAGTCCATACGTAGCTATATCTCATGATATTTCCGGATAGATTTAGATTCACATCATGCCTGTAGTTGTACTGATCGTGCCTATTATGTGTATTAATTATTTTGATTAGGACTAATATCTAGGGTTTAAAGTGGATATATCAACCTGATTTCTTATTTTAGAAAAGTTGGGAAACACTTTGTCACGACCCCAACCAATGGAGCATGACGAGTGCCCAAGTCCTACCTGTCGAACACCCCTAAGCATGCGTTTACGATATAAATATGAATTAGAGGTAGGTTATGAATATAATCTGTCAGTAAACTACTGAATTACGTGAATGACATACGCGAGGAAAACATGTCCAAAAGACATATATACATATTCATGCGGAATACGGTAGGGCGAGCCAGCAAGGCTACTATACACAACTACAACATCCGAAATTTGATGCTGACAAGGCCTCATACTATCAGACTATACATAACTGTCTACAAGTCTCTAATAGAGTGTATAACTGTATAAAGGACGGGACTGGGCCCCGTCATACCCATATATGTATACAAACATATCGTACCAAAACTCAAAGCAGCTCCGGATCAAATGGAGCACACAACTTAGGACTGCAATTAAATAATCTATCAGCCTAGGAATGCAATTAAGTCTCAAATACTAGCTGATTTTATTGCTGACTTTAGTAATAGCATTATAACTAAAGTAGAAAAAGAGTTAAAATTCTTTAACGGTGCTAATCCAGGCCTTTGGACCTTGTTCACCGATGGTTCTTCCAATATAAAAGGTGCAGGCTTAGGCATAGTCTTAATATCACCCACAAGTGAAAAGACACGGCAAGCTATCAAGTGTTATCCTATACCTAACAATGAAGCAGAGTACGAAGTTGTTATTGCAGGGCTCAAACTCGCACGGGAGCTCTTAATCGAGCAAATTGTGATCAAGAAAGACTCCCAACTGGTAGTAAATCAGATACAGGGGACTTACATCGCTCGAGAGACTAGAATGCAACAGTATCTTGAAAAATCACGAGAGCTCGTGAGACAATTCAAAACATGGAAGGTAATGCAAGTACCTAGAGAGGAAAATGCAGAAGCAGATGCATTAGCTAATCTCGCAGCACTCACGGAAGTAACGAACAAAGACTATGCAATTGTCGTCCAACTATTTCATTAAATAATAGACCAGGACAGGAATGAGGTAACTTTCGACAACTTAACATGGGATTGGAGAAACGAAATTCTTAATTTTTTGCAGAATGGCACCGTACCTGAAGAAAACAAAGCAGCTCAAGTACTTCGCCGCAAAGCTGCACGGTACTGCCTCATTGATAACTCACCTTATCGCAAGATGTTCGAAGGACCCCTAGCTAAATGCCTCAGACATAACCAAACGGAATTTGTGATGAAAGAAGTCCACGAAGGACACTATGGAAATCACTCAGGGGCAAGATCCTCAGTGAAAACCCTAACCAGAGCTGGATACTATTGACCTAAGATGGAAGAAGAAGCCGAGAACTTCGTATCCAAATGTGACAGGTACCAAAGGTTTGCCAATAACATGCATCGACCAACGGAATTATTCCATCCAATAATATCCCCATGGCTTTCATAAAATGGGGTATGGACATAGTGTGACCTCTTCCCACGGCTAAAGGACATGTACGGTTTTTACGGTTTTTACTCGTGCTAACCGACTATTTTACAAAATGGGTAGAGGCAGAAGCGTTCAAACAAGTGCGAGAAAAGGAGGTTAAAAGCTTCTTCTGGCGAAACATAGTATGCCGCTTTGGAATACCAAAGGAAATCGTGTGCGATAATGGCCCACAATTCATAGGCTCGCAAATTACAGAATTCTTCAAAAGTTGGCAAATCAAGAGGATCACTTCAACGCCGTACCACCCCGTGGATAATGGTCAAGTTGAGTCAACGAATAAGGTCATCATCAATAATCTAAAGAAGCGGCTGGACAAAGCCAAAGGATACTAGCTTGATGAGTTACCAGCGGTACTACGGGCATACAGAACAACTTAAAAATAGCCACGGGAGAAACTCCGTTCGCACTTGTTTATGGCTCAGAAGCCTTAATACATGTGGAGATTGGCGAACCAAGCCTAAGGTTCTCAACAGCCATGGAGGGTGAAAATGACGACGAATTGAGGACCAACATGGACCTCCTCGAACCACGGAGAGAAGAAGCATTGATACGGATGGCATCTCAAAAATTAATCATAGAGCGTTATTACAATTGTAAAGCTCATCTCAGGTACTTCAAGATTGGGGACCGTCCTCAAAAATGTCTTTCAATCAACGAAAGAAGTAGGTGCAGGAAAGCTAAATCCAAACTGGGAAAGACCTTACAAAATTCGAGGCATAGCTGGGAAAGGCGCCTATGAGTTGGAAGCTATGGATGGCAGGGTTCCAACAAGCTGGAACGCCATCCACTTAAAGAAGTATTACTTCTAAAAGAAAAGAATACCCCCCATCAGGTATCACACGTTTGATTTTATTTTGAACATTTAAAAATTTTACTAACTTTTTTAAATGATAGGCATAAAGCTAACCCATCACCAGATGATGATATTAGACCTGCAAAGACGCGAGGAAATAACACAATTACCGGTCTAGGGTTACACTTTCTCATGGACATTTTAAAAGGGTTAAGCAGTCATCATCTAAAAAACTATATACCTTCGAGTTCGGAATGTTTTTCCTTTTCAGGAAAAGGACCAAAAGGAAGGAATAATTAAGTGNCGAGCAGAATCGAAAGAAATCAAAAGAGCCATCCAAATAAAAATCCTAATGAAAAAAGCAAAAAACATCGAACATATTCAACTTTAAAGGCAAAATATTATTCACGAGAAAGAAATGTACATCTTTATACTTATTCAAAGTTGTTGTAACAAAAACAGTTAGGGGTAAAAGATCATCATCAATGTACTGATTCAAAAAACTATTATGAAATAAAACAGTTATGGATGAAAGATCTAAATCCTTGTATTTGTTCAAGAAACTGTTATCAAA
>ML325839.1:22571-73065 GCA_005239505.1 Nicotiana paniculata | reverse complement strand
TCGCCATAAAAGATTTCCAAAGAAGAAAATGAAGGCTGAGACCCAGGTGTGGCTTAAAGTGATCAATGCACGGATGCTACCATGCAACCATGACACCTTAATCAGCCGAGAGAGGATTTGTGTGCTCTACTTCCTTATGACGGGGCAGAGGGTAAATGTGGGTCAGCTGATGCGCTATCAAATGGGGTTGGTGCGTTCAAGCAATAGAATTGATTGAATACCATTCCCGAATTTCATAACTCGGTTCCTGCTAAATGAGAATGTAGCGGTTGAGCCCAACTTTCACCATACCATTGATCAATTCCAACGAGAGATTGACATCTCTGACCTAAGACTAAAGGAAGAGCCCTCCCTGACCAATGCAGAGCGCAATGTGCAGGATGACAGCTTCATGGCCCATCTTTATGGGATGATGGATTTGCAGTTGCGAATAAGAGGTAGGTCGGCGTCAGTTGATGAGAGAGTTGAATTGGATCACAGGTACCCGCTAAATGCTCATGCGCTGCAGATGATTGGAGGGGGTGAGGGATACAGGCTCCTTGATGATGAGGATATCAACACTCCTAATGACTCTGATGCAGAGCCAATGCGCTCGGATGAGGAGGATGATGACGAAGATGAGCATGAGGAGGAGTGGAGAGCGTCAGATGATGTCGACACTGAATGATCAGGGAGTTTCTTGTACCTTGATTCTATTAATTCTTTTGTCTCTATATAATGCACTGGGGACAGTGCATGGATTAAGTGCGGGGTGTGTATGTTGTATTTTGTTGTACTTACGAAGTGTGGAATTGTTGTACTGTATGTGGGTTTGTGATGTAGTAGTTTTATTCATGATAAGTAAATGATCTTTATGTTGATGCGTGGCTAGAATTCATAGTTTTAAGCATTATATACCTTACATTTTATGTGCTTTTATGATAAAATACACGTTATATGTGCATAATGGAGTCTATATCATGTGTAGGTGAATTGGAGACGGAAGCCGAGCTAAATGGGTGCATAAACGTAAAAAATACGCTCAAGAGTCGAAAAGGAGTGACTCGGGAAATACCCGGGCGTTTGGCCCCTAAAGCCAGGCATGCCCAGGCGTTAAGGGTGTGTTTGGCCCTTAAGGCCAGGGTGGCCCTAGCGTTAGCCATGCGTTAGGCCCCTAACGCCAGGCCTTCTCAGGCGTTAAGGGGGCGTTTGAGTCTTAACGCCTGGGTGCCTGGTCCAGTCAACTCCGAGTTTTAAAGGTTTTTAAGTGTTTCCCAGTTGGAATAGAGTCTCCTACACGTTTATGGTTTATCCCAAACATATAAATAGACCCAAAAAACACAAATTTGGGAGGGCGATGCCATTTTGGAGAGAATATACACACAAGATCATTGAAGAAGCAAAGGATTATCAGTTTTCTTCATCTTAATCTAGTATTTTTCATTGATGCAAAGACTTATGCAATTGTTTAATTCTAGTATGAGGGGCTAAACACCCATTGTTCTGGGGTTGTGGTTTAGCCATGAATATTGTTATTCAATATTAACTTAACCTTGATTTTAATTCGCCCAATGTATGGTTGTTTCTTCAATTATGCGTTTAATTGCTTAATTGTTTGGCCAGCAATTTGGTTCTATATACTATCTATGTTATTCTTGGGAAATCCGTATATAGATTAGAGAAGAATTGAAGAGAGCGCGATCTTAACCCTTCAGGGGAGCGAATTTGTGGTTAGGATAAGAATATACCTAGTCACCGTGCTTAATTAAACATCAAAATCTTAGTGTGTTCTAATAGATTAATTTCATAGGAATATAGGCGTTAATCTATTGAGAATAGGCAAGTAGTACTTCGGGAGAAGGCTACGAGAGCAATTATCGATTAATTAGCAACCATGAGTGAATCATATGGAAGGGAGAGTTAATTAGAATGCAATATGAGTGGTGAATTGATCACAACCCTGGAATATTTGTCTCTACTGAATACACAACAATATTCTCGTTACTTGATAATTAGTTCATATAATCGTAGAATAAATTAGTTATATTCTTGGATTTTGTTTTGGCTCGATTAAATAGCAATTAGAGTGATTCAATAAGTAGTTTACGCAAGTCCCTATGGGTTCGACATTCGATTTAACATTATATTACTTGCTACGACCACGTATACTTGCGTGTGCGATTTGGGACCAACAAGAAGGTACAATATAAGTGTTACCGAAATAAAAGAGAGTTCCACTAAGGAGACAACTAAAATTTCAATTCAGAAGCAACCTACGAGCTCAAGGGCGCAGAGGTAACTAACTAAGGATAAAGATAAGCGAGTAAGAACATCAGAAATACTGTAGGGTATATAGTGTAATAAGCTCTCAGCTTTACAAGAGTCAGAGTGTCACGACCCAAAATCCATAAGGTCGTGATAGTGCTGGACACCGGTGTCAGGCAAGTCAATCATTAAATGGTTAAGTTAAATTTCATGTTTTAGCATTTTTGAAATCATTACCTTTTCACTTCATTACATAATACTGAATAAAATCCGCTAAGTAAATACGATTGTTTAATATCCCATTTTAATAAAATACATCCCAAACACATCCCAGAACCGGTGTCACAAGTGCATGAGCAAATTCTAAGAATTTTACAAATTCCACAAGGCTTGTCCGAAATACAAATTGGACAAGGAATTTAAAATGAAAATAAATACAATATGAGGGAGACTCTGTCGGCTGGGGGTCGCCTCTGGATGATGCAGCTCTCCTAAGTCTCCGAGTCAGCTACATCTCTGTGAAAGTACTTGTGCAATAAAAATGCACAACAAGTGTAGCATGAGTACGAAAACAACGTGTACTCAGTAAGTATCCCGCCTAACCTCAGAGAGGTAGTGACGAGAGGTCGATTTTGACACTTGCTAGAGGTCAATACAATTTAATAGATGAAGGATATTAACATGGTTATTAACATCGAATAACAAATAATGACAAGAAAGATCAGTTGTTTCCATAATTTGTAAATTCTCCGGTTTCCGTTATTTCATTTAGCAATTTACATCCATAAGACAATCCAACAATTCAAGTCACGGATGGTATATAATATGTAGATATATCATGCGTAGGAAATGCCGAGGGTCATTCGACCCGAACCAACAATAATAAAATGTGCACTGCCGAGGGTTAAACGGCTCGAACCATAGATGCATCTATTTCGTCGTGACGTACGGCCCGCTCCCATGAGAGTAGTGGAAAGAATCACTCCGTTTGCAGAATATATATATTGTGAAGTGGTCACATATAAATAATAGAGTTACCCCGCTCGCGAATCATAACTTCGACTCGGGTACCTATATAAATACACGCATTCAAGTAATACCTCAGGAATTCATCAGGGAATATTTAGCCAAAGTAAAAATAAATTCTCTTTTAGATGATTAATATAATGAAGTTCATCCTACCTGAATATTCATTTACAAATTCAATGATATTAGACAGCCTTGTTTTATCAACAAAGTTACAACTACGACAAGTAAGGCATGCTAGTGGGTCCTAGGCTACACGAACATAAGCATATTAGTAGCTACGCACGAACTCCCGTAACCTCGTACGTACGTAACCCCCGCAAATAGTGGCACATATTTATTTAGTTCACCTATGGGGACAATTCCCCCTCACAAAGCTAGAAAGGAGACTTACCTGGCTCCGAAATTCTATAACCGGCTTCCAAGCCCTTCCGATGATTCAAATCGTTGCACTACGCTCC
Organism: Nicotiana paniculata; assembly: GCA_005239505.1. NCBI lineage: Eukaryota > Viridiplantae > Streptophyta > Magnoliopsida > Solanales > Solanaceae > Nicotiana > Nicotiana paniculata. The sequence goes on along the minus strand of ML325839.1, from coordinate 69,334 downwards.
GAAACTAGCCAAATAACGGCAAACTAATAAAAATATACTCTAATACATGTTAACAATTCAAATTATATAAATTCCCAACTACGCTCGAAAAGTTGACCAATTTGCCCTCAGGCACACGTGCCCGGATTCCGAAATTTTTCGAATATAATGATTACCCATGACTTTACTAGCTCAAATATATAATTTACTATTAATTTCATGCTAAATTTCGTGGTCAAAATCTAAAATACCAATCTCCAGGTCTTCTACCAAAAACCCACAATTTCAACTAATTTCCACGTTCTGAACCATATATACACATGTATTTAACTCAAAATTGTGAAGAAAACACTTACCACATTTCATATGGTGAAAATCGCCTATAAAATCACTTCAATCCGAGCTCCACAGCTCCAAATATGCTAAAATGGCCGAAACCTCGACATATAACTTCTGCCCAGGTATTTACTCATCGCGATCAGGGAAAATACTTCGCGATCGCGAAGTAAAAAAATTTTCAGCCCAATATTTGCTCTTCGCGATCGCGGAAAAAGCCTCACGATCGCGAAGAACAAATGTCCAGCTCTTCCGGATAGCCTTTAGTATAATGGTCATAACCTTTTGTGATAAACTCCAAATTACAAATAGTTTAATGTTATAAAAACTAGACTCCTACGTCTACAAATTTCATGTTTTGATCATTTCACCAATTCCTTATATATTTCGATATATAAGCTGACAAAGTCAGCCCTATGCAACACAAATTTCTTTTTCATATTTCTGGACACCCTGTAGTGTAACAGACATATCTCTTTGTAAATAAATCCAAATACTAAATGGTTTACTTTTCTGACAATTAGACACAAATATATACAACTTTCATTCTTACATCATCTCAAAATTCTTTATAGATTGTGATATACGAGCCTCCGAAGTCGAGTCAGTGCAGCATAATATTTCCTCTACGCGATCGCGAAAGGCTTTCCGCGATCGCGATTCACTGGCCTATTTCTCTCATTTTACTCATTGCGACCATGACCAATTCCCTGTGATCGCATAGAAAACTGATGTAGCCAAAAAACAGCAGCTATAAATGGCCTAGAAATGGTCCGAAACCACCCTGAAACTCACCCGAGTCCCTCGGGACCCCGTCCGAACGTGCCAACAAGTCCAAAAACATATCACGGACTTAGTCGAGGCCTCAAATCACATCAAACAATGTCGAAATCATGAATGGCACTAAAATTCAAACTTTATGAACTTGAAAAATCAAACTTCCACATCCGATGTCGAAACCTATCAAATAACGTCTGATTGACCCCAAATTTTGCACACAAGTCATATTCGACATTACGGACCTGCTCCAACTTTCGCAATCACATTCCGACCCCGATATCAAAATTTTCACTTCCGGTCGGATTTCTCAAAATCTTTCAAACTTCTATCTTTAGCCAAATGACTTCAAAATAACCTGTGAACATCCGGATTCACTTTCGATTGCGCTCCCAACTCCAAAATCACCATACGGAGCTATTCCCAAAGTCGGAATCCAAACGGACATCGATAACACTGAAATGCACTTCAACCCAGACTTATGAAATTTCTTCTAAAATGCTAACTTCCACAATATACGCTGAAACGCTCACGGGTTATCCAAAACTCGATCCGAACATACGCCCAAGTACGAAATCATCATACGAACCTACTGGAACCTTCAAATCCTGATTCGGAGGTCGTTTACTCAAAATTCCAATCTTAGTTGATTCTTCCAACTTAAGGATCCCGAAATGAGAATTTTCTTTCCAATTTGACTCCGAACTTCCCGAAATTCAATTCTGACCACACCTACAGGTCATAATACCTGAAACAAAGTTGTTCATGACTTCAAACCGCTGAACGATGCGCTAGAGCTCAAAATGACCGGTCGGATCGTTACACAGAGGGTCTTCCCTAAGCACTGCAGCGAAAGAATAGCTGAAGAAATAAGGAAGAAGGTTTCAACATAAGTGTAGTGACCTAAAGAAGAAATGGTGTTGTAACAGCAGTGTCACTATAATATTGTATGCACTCCATAAGAAAGTGGCACCTATCGTGGCTAATGAACGGGAAGAAGAAAAAAAATCAAGAGTTGATGATTGAGATCATATGAGTTACAGGGAACTCCAGTATTCGAGGGCACTAAGATAAGCCAAGTATCCATGCAGCAGGTGGCAGAACGACCAGGAAAAGTAATTGCTTACATTTAAAGACAACTGAGAAGGCATGAAAGGAAATGTATGGTGCTAGCATGTTAAAAGGAAGGTTGCGGGTAGTATAAATAGATATGCATAGGTCGCAAGCTAAAGTATGGTAGAGCAACAAGGTTTTATCTAGACATGAGTAAGGATAAGAAAAGGTGAGTGAGAAGGTGACGAGAATAGGTAAGTCCTCGGGATTAAACCTATCACAACAAGAGAGCTGATGGTTTCCATAAAGTTATAAAAAGCTCAGTATAGCATGAGTGAACTCAAAGGAGTTTAAAACTAGGAGCATTTAGAAGAGATGGAATGCTACCCTAGTAGTAAAGTAAGGGTGTAATTGTGATAAATGATAAGAGGATGACGTTTAGGCCCTTGATTGAGTAATGATTTTGAGAACAGGGATTTCATGAACTGCATGGGATTACAATACCCCCATAAGATGAATCACGTTATGATGTTATGAAATACGGTTATTGAAGTATAGTATCGTCCCTAGGTGGATCAAGAAAATCATTTCAAATGTTCTCCGATGCGACGTGAGCCCTAGTGACAATGTATTACATGAGAGATTTCAAGTTATCAGTAGTAGATTATGGATCAACATTAAGGTGAATCAACAATGGATGGATAAGAGTTCCAAAGTATGAGATGAGATTAAGCTGTAATTCTTAAAATGAATTGCAAAGAGGAAGCATTAAAGGACTTATATTTATACATATAGGATAAGCAGCGACATCGTAACCTATAGTTGGATTGAAAATCTCGATAATAATAAACTGATGTAAATTTTATGGTATAGTATGACCCACCTAGATGTATTAAAGCCATAAGGATAGATAATCAAGGCTATAAAACAAGATATATCAATAGTCATAAGTTCGACAATTTACCGAGTGAAAAACATCAGTACACCTATAGATGCCCATAGGGATAACTTGTCAAGTTCTGTATATGTTCCCAAAGAGAGGCCTAGAGATTGGCTAAAAGCTAAAGAAAAAAGGAGAAAAGAGTCACATATGAGGACATACAAGATCACAATTGTACATGCTACATGAAATAAGGTAGAAACAGTTACGAGATTGGAAGAATTTTGACTATAAGTCGTGGTGTGAGAAAAAGTCCTAAAGGGGGGAATGCCCTAACCTTTGGATTTATTCATAGAACAGTTGGCTAGATGGAAAGGACATTATTAGAACCATCTGTAAGAGCTATCAGTGCACCAATCAACATTCGAGGACGAATGTTCCAAAAGGGGGGAATGATGTTACACCCCATTGTTTCGTATGTGAAAGTACGTCATAAGTCAATTGACGTAAGCTCTGGAATGAAATCATCTCTGAAAGTACAAAAAGTAATTTAATAATGTTACCATGGAGGTTGAAAATATTTAAGATCATGGACTGTAAGTACCAATAGGGTTGAAAGGCTTAGAAGCTAAGCAAATTGAAGAAAATAAGTTTCGTTGAAAGTCGACAAGTCGGGAATGTTATAACATGTACTTTGGGGTGAGACTAGGGTGATCAAAATAATAAGGAGTTTATTTTATGAGTTATTTTTGTCTTATGATAGTTGTGTGTTATGTTTTGAAGTCAAGCGAGTTGTGGAACAAAAGTTGGTAAAGATCATCACAAGTTACATTCATAACTATGCTGAAATTTAGGTCAAATATAGCTGAGCTTTTATCCCGATATACTTGGAATTAAGGGAAAATATACCTACCAAATTGAATATCTATGATTTTATTTTCTAATGCATTATACCGTTCATTGATACGACATAGGAGTAGATAGATATTTACAGTTTTGCAAGACTGCACAGACATCATAAGTGACAAGTAGGTGTGTCACTAAAGCTTTTTGAACAATACATTTTGTGTGTTATATGAGGTCCTATCGGGACATATTATATACCAAATTGAAGGTCTTGGAATTTAGTTTCCAACGCTCTTAATCGTCCATTCATACAACATACGGATAAAAATATATAAGCGTCGGAAGATGGGCCAATGCGAGGGTGCCAAGCTAGCACCTCTTTGACTTTTCAAAAGTTTATATATTGGTTTTAGCTCGTCTCTATATTCACTTTTACATAGAGACCAACCATATAACACCATAAAAACCTATCTTAATATCTCCTCAAGTTTTTCAAAGAGGATTAACATCCGGTGTACGAAATCAAGAAGCGATAACACTAGACGATCCATACGATGTAAGTATCGCTATATCGCCTCTCTTTTTCTTTGTAGTTTGAGTTTTGGAAGGTACTTCATAGTTAAGAAAACGTCTAATTTCTGTATCTAAGCTTTAAATATCAAGTAAGGTTGATAAATTCATTTTCTAATAGTTAGAACTCACGGGACGGTGATCGGAAGTCGTGAGTTCGAGTTATTCGATTTGTAATGGCTGTTTTTGTTGGCTGTTTCGTGTTTCTTTTGAGATGTCTATTTTGATAATGTTTTATGGAGTTTTGGAATATAAAAGGTATATATAAACACCATATAATTATGGAATGGTTTGCTGGTCATTCGTCGTTATATTTTTAGGTTGTTTGACACTACTTTTGTTGTCGTTTTATGTATGAAGTGATTAGGGTATATGGGCTGTTTTGTGATATATTATGGTGGAGATAATGTTGGTAAATAATGCATACATGTTGTTATTGTTTTTTTCTTGGTGTTTTTGGTATATGGTATTGGAGGAGGGCCTTGTACAGGGGAGATGCTGCCTAAATTTACATAAACGAGCTACTAGCTTAAGTTACAGACTTAGCCTTTGCTCAACACTGATTTTGAATCTCCTTATGCTATGATAGATTGAGTTGACTTGTTTGAAGAGTTGAAAGGAAGGTATTAAGGACTCAACTTGGTTAAGGTATGTTAAGTCTCTTCCTTCATTCTTTTGGCATGATCTAAAGTGAAACGAACGTAAACAATACGCTATTTCATAATGAATCTACTCCTAAAAACTAAGGTTTTCCATGTTATTCTTTCCTTACAAAGTTATTCTAAGAAAGTATGTATGATCCTTGAATCCTAGTGGAGTTCATATTGATGTTATGATGTCCATAATGTTAATTGAAGGTGCAATGACCTTAAGTCACTCCGAAAGGTTTAGAACGTGATTCCATGAGTCTAGCATGCATTATATATAGTATCTATTTTACTCTACCGAGCCGCGCTATAATCGGCCGGGTATGGAACCTATTTTGCAACCACTGATCAGTTGGGTTTACCGAGCTCCACGTTGCCGGGTACGATTTTATCGAGTCTTATGATGGCCGGGTATGTTTTTACCGAGTCCTCTTCGAGGCCGGGTTCAATACGATGATGATGATGGCCACAGAGGCGGATATTTTTAAAATATTATGTATATATATGTATCACGCATTTCAGGTCACTATCTCTCAGAGGCACTCAGATGCTACAGGTTGTATCTCCTATATCTCTCTTTACATTAATGTTCTTATTTATGTTTTTCAGCCTTATATACTCAGTACTTTATTCGTACTGACGTCCCTTTTGCCTGGGCACGTAGTGTTTCATGCCCACAAGTCTCGATAGATAGGTTGAGAGTCCTCCTAGTATGCTATCATCTCTGCGGAAGGTGTTGGTGCTCTCCAGTTTTTCCGGAGTTGCCTATTTTGTTAATATGATTTGGACATGTATTGATTGGTATGGTGGGGCCTTGTCCGACCTTTATGATGTGTATGTACTCTTAGAGGCTTGTAGACAGATGCCAGGTATATGGATATTTTTATGTCCTTGTCGTCCTATGTTTTGAGTTTACAAATGATCATGTCAGCCTTATGGGCTCATATGTTACGTGTATACGTTTCTATATCATGTTAGGTCGTCCTATGTCTAGCATTTCCTTATGTTTTATTTCGGTTATGTCATGATGACCCTTTTGGCACATTTACCCATGATAGTACGATAAGAAAGATATGTTACATTGATACTCGGTTGAGTAAAGTACTGGGTGCCCGTCGCAGCCCTCCGGTTTGGGTCGTGACAAATTGATATCTCCTGATCGAAAAGGTTGCATAATTGATAAGGAGAAAGACTCCTTACTCAAATAGAACACTATCCAAGATAAGGGAGGAGTTAGAAGTTGAGGTCAACTAGAACTCTTCCATCAAGGAAAAGTAGCATTAGAACTCTAGTTGTTTCTTCATCTACTAACTCTATATATTCCAGGATGTTCTCATTCTATAGGTATGCACAAAAGCTTAAGTTAAGCGTGATTTGAGAGAAAAATAGCAAGGCATTTTGCAAGCAATTCGTGTGTGATTCAAGTGAGCAAACTTGTAGCTACATGAACCAGATAGAAGAACCAGTTTCAAGTGTTTGTCTTTTATTCTAGTTCAATTATAGTAGGTATTTTTTCATATTGTACCTTTCAGCTTTATCTAGAAGCAATTGTAATAGTTACTCAGAGTATTCAAGTTAGAGTTAACTTGAAATTGTCGCAACAGTTAGAGACTGGTTGCCACAACGGGATTAGAGTTAATCCTAGGTTTACAAAAGTATTTTGTAAATGTAGTTTTTGGCTCAGTGATTTAGTGGAGGGTTTGGAAAAATCCTACTGAAAAGTAGATCATGGTTTTTTCATCTTTTGAGCTAGATATTTTTTTCACGTAAAATAGTTGTGTTCTTTGCTTTCCGCATTTACTATTTCAACAATAGTAGGTTAAGGAACACTTAGAAGAACCAGGTCCTTCTATAATAAGTTCAAACAAAAAATTGAACACCACACAAATCACCCCTCTTACGTTGTATTCAAGTTAAAACATCACGTTTGTTCAAGCGAATCAAAGAGATAATAAATCAAGGACAAATTCTCAAGAAATAATGTGATCACCAAGCAAATTACCATTTCTTTGTACTCAAGTAGCAACGAAGTCTTCTAGTCAAATCTTAACGGAATTTATACCCAAGTCTTAACATTGTAATAATTTTCATGATTCGTCGGATTATATTTGACCTGCACAATTATTGGAATTATATTATGTTAGCATGATTCTTGGGATTATATTTGACTTGCAAAGTTATTGGAATTATATTATATTATGTTAGCAAGATTTTCGGGGTCATATTTGGTTAGCATGAGGTATTTCTTTGTACTCAAGTAGAAAGATCTACTCAGGTCTTCGAGAAAAAAAATAGAAATACAACTATTAGTTGAAAAGTAGCTATAGTTTTAAAAATAATCGAAATTTAGCCATTTTTTCATGTAAGGACAAGATCTAAACAAAAAAATCTTTTATAAATTCGAAAAATTCTAGTATAATATGCTGGAGTTCGAATTTTTTACACATAAGATTGCAATATAGTGTGCTGGATTTCCAATATAATATACTGAAAGTTTATACGCAGGAGCTCATAATCCAACATATTATGTTGAAAACTTTCCGTGTTTCAGCAAAACAATGACTATTTTATTAATAAGTTTGCGAATGCTAGCTATTTTTCAATTATCAGTCCGAAAACGTGGCTCTCGTTGTTTAACCAAAAGGTAAAAATTGTAATCAAAGTCTATTTTTAAAAGAACTCGGGTTACTGATAATAACCAAATAATTCCTCACTATCTGAGCTATTTGAAAGGAAATAAACTTGACAAAAGATATTGAAATAATTGATTGAAAGCAAAGAAAATAATTGTATTCCAATAGAAGTCAGAACGTGTCTTTACAAGTGAAATTCACTTCCTTTATATAGAGGTTTAGAAATATAACGTTTCGTTCCCTTTATGGTTGAATCATTATGAACTTTAATGGCATTAATGATCCGTTATAATTGGTAACCGTAACTGTTCATGAAGATTCTGTAACGATTCTGATTCCCCTTCCTCATTAATTGGAGGTTCATGAATCTTCCCTTTTTTCTGTCTTGATTCATTCTGTTTGTGTCTCTTCATGGACTTATGTAGGCACGAGCATAGGTCCCTTCGTAAACCTTTTAATTGTAATATTCCAGTTGTTATTTTCTCATTGTTCCACGTATCATGCTTTGTCAGCCAAATGTAATTTCACGTGTATTATTTATTTTCCACCAATACACTCATCGTCTCCATGAATTTGTTACAGAGATCCTTATCGAAAGTGAAGGAACTTTTGAGTTCAAAGGGCCTGTTTTCTCCAACTTAAACATGTTGTTCAACAGCGATCCGGCTAACCTCCACCATATATATGTTGGTCTTTAAGCTTAATGTAACTTAATTTTAAGCTTAGTCTAGCTTAATTTTAAGCTTGGTGTAGCTTAAAGAGAGTAAATGGAAAATGGTGGGAAAAGAAATGGAGGGAAGTGAAATTTTGAATTAGTGCACTTTGTCCCTCATTGGAAGAAGGAAAGAAAATATATGTGTATATATAAGTTTTTCTTCTAGCTCTTAAAGAGTTGAGAAGAAGGCAAGTCTCGCGCCGTCGTCGTCGCTCGCTCGGCTCTTTTCAAATTATTTAATTAATTCATGGAAAAAATTCAAATCCGGAATGACCTGCGATCCGGTTCGGTCCGACCCGTTTTCTTTCCCGGATTATTTTAAATCCATTTTTATATTTCCCGCAATATTCATACCTGTTCAAAACAGCTATGGTTGTTCTGAAAGGATTCACATGTTCCAACAGCTATGGTTGTTCTGAAAGGTTGCAAAACTTTTTCAGAAACAGTACGAAATTGGCTATAAATATACCTTGAATCACAGAATTTTTACTTACTAAATTTTCTAATCTTCTTCTTCTTCACAAAATATTCCAGTGTGTTTTACAGCCTTCGAGTGGTTCGTTATTCACCGGCGTTTTTGGTACCAACACTCCGGTGTGTTAAATCGTTCTATCTTGGGAGGATATCTTCCAAAACCTCGGGTACTTGAGGGGAATAATTTCCTTAAGGACACACTGTTTATTTAGTGGGCTCGATTTTTTTCTACTGTTTTCAGAATTTATTTTTGACGTTCTTGTTTTACTAACTTTCTGATTCTGTATTTTTCAAAAAGTCTAATATTTTTAGTTTATTTTACAGCAATACAGATTACTAACGATATATGCTAAGTAAAAACTTCAACAACTATCCTAAAGGTTCCGAATATAAGAAAATGTTTGATATTACGGGAGATGGAATTTTCAATGTGGATAACGAATAATGGGAAGTTCAGAGGAAGATCACTATTTCCATAATGAGCCATCCCAAGTTCCTTAGTTACAAGGTTGTAAAAGGACTGCAACCAGTTCTTGACAATTTCACTAAACAAGGATCCTGTTTTGATTTGCAAGATATTTTTCAGAGATTAACTTTTGATACTATCAGCAAATTGTTACTTGATCATGATCCAGGTAGCTTGTCCATTGATTTACCTACTGATTCTCTATTTAAAAATGCATTCCAGGATGCTATTCTGTACAGACATATAATGCCTGAAAGCTGTTGGAAATTGCAAAAATCATATATTCTTGTATTTCAAGAAAGCAAGAAGAGATGCTAAGATGATCAGGTTTTATATAAGAAGAAGAAGACGAGGATTTCCACTTCCTGACTGCCTATATGAAAGCATACAACAGTCTTTTTATGAAGAATTAATGTTGATACAAATTTGGGAAATAATAATGCTAAAAAATTTCTCAGGGATACTTGCATGAATTTGATGTTTGCTGGGAAAGACACCACATGTTCAGCTCTCACTTGGTTTTTCTGGCTCCTTGCTAAAAATCCCTCGGTATAAACAACAATCAGGGATGAGATTCCAGAAATATTGCAGCTCAAAGACGAAACGAAACATGGTTTGAAGGTCAGCCTCATTCAAAGAAGCAGTCTGTGATTAATCAATGTCTCCCTATGGTGTAGTGTGTGTGTATATATCCTAGTCAGGTACTATTGTATTGTACTGTATTGTGTTATATTGTCAAAAATATTATTTATTTTATTGTATTGTGTTGTATTGTTAAATCCGTTGTTACATAACGACGAAAAGAGCTATTTATATTATTTTCGCATTATATCAGTATTAACTATTTAATAATCATAATTTACCATTTATCCTATGCTTTTATTAATTCTACCTGGCACTCTAATTTTTCCCCTAATATTGTAAGTTTTTTCCCGTTCATGCCCAGGGGCGGACCTACATGGGATCAAGTTGATTCATATAAATCTGTTTTGTCGAAAAATTATACTGGGGTATATAGGTCTATTTTATCGTTCTTTGAGAAAAAACAATTATAATGAGGATGTTGAACCCACTTGACCTAAACATAGAGCACAGCTCACTTGTATGACTGAAAAATATTTTTCAAAAATTATTTTTCGAGAGAAACTTTATCTCATTAATCAATAACTAAACTTTACAAAACTATTTCAAATGAACTATCCGAGAAAAATATGAGCAAAGAAAGTTGTTTTAATGGAAAGGATTTTTACTATTTCAAATGAACTATCCGAGAAAAATATGAGCAAAGAAAGTTGTTTTAATGGAAAGGATTTTTATCTTTGCTCGCACAACTTTTGAGTTACGAAACTGAATTCACAAAAAGGAAAAAGAAAATTACCTATCCTTTTCATTAAGGGCAGTCCGGTGTATTAAGATCTCACTATGCGCGGTGTCCGGAGAAGGGCCGGACCATAAGGGTCTATTATCCTTACTTAATGTCAAGCAACGTCCATGGTAGGAAACTAGGAATGATTGAGATCCAAATCATAGTACTAGAGCTAGAAAACATTGCTTGACCTCATTGACTCCTACTTCAAGCTAATTGTTCATCTGATCCATGTAACCATAATTAACTGTTAGTAGTAGAAATCTTGTGATCTTTAATGTGATTTTGTTCATCCAAAAACCATCATTTGTTGAGAATTTTACTTCCCAATGAACAAATTCTATCCAATCTGTTCACATGGTACACAAAATGCTGTCCATTTTTATTTTTTCTCCAATCTCTTGCGACCAATGCAGTTAAACTTCGCGTTGAATAATGAGGTGAAAAATGTTTCCATGCATTGAATAATCGACAACAGTGGCATAGCCACATAGTGTGACCCTTCATCGGAAAATTATACTATGTAATAGGTTAAAAATTACATTTTATAATTATATATATTAAATTTTGGACACCCATTGCGAAATTCCTGGCTGCGCCACTGTTCGACACTTAGCTGGTAATGCAGGACGCTCAACATGGATGATATATTGACAACTTCGTAACAGATTGACGTAAAAACTATGTTCAGAGAAATGAAGCAAAACATTGGGTGCAAAAGCACTCTGAATTTTGACATTTTTTCTGTTTACTGTCACTCATTAGAGTCTGAACAGGTCAAGACCAGACGTATCGAGTGGTCTCGAGAAAAACTTACTGATGTAATCGCTTACTGTAAATTCTTTATAAAGAGAGGGATTTTCTTCTGATATGAGCTCTTTGACTGGGCCATACATCTTTGGAGGTTCAAAAACACCAGTGAAGAAGCATGCCACTGACATTCTTGGTCCTACGTTATTCGCTACAACTCTATGATGCACACTTACAAACTTGTCATTTGATAGTATCTGTTACAAAATCAGATTGAGATAAGTAATAATCCGTAAATAAATGAGACAGAAAAAAGATTGTGTTTTGTTGCGAACCTGAAGAAGGTCACCAATATTAACAACCAAACCTCGTTCAATCGGCTCAACATCAACCCATTGGTTATTATGCATGACTTGAAAGCCACCACTTTGATCTTGAAGCAGAATGGTGAGGAAAGCAGGATCCGTATGCTTATCGGCGCCAAGAGTTAGCTCTGGTTGTGGGCATGTTGGGTAGTAATGACATGCCAATGCTTGTCCATTGTCACATTCCATGGCTTTCAAGTGGTCTGGTTTTAGCCCTAGAGCTTCTGACAGTAAGTCAAAAAGAGTTTCCCCTAGTTTTATGACATGATTTATGTACTCAAGAATTGTTTTCCTGGACATTAAGAAAATAACAGATATTACTAAGTTAAAAAATTTCAAGATATTCTAATCTAGTTAGTCAAACAATTGTACTTCTGTAACCATTACAGAAAGACAGAAAAAATTCATTATACAGCTAAAGCATAAACACCTAGATGGAGTAGAATTCCCTATATCCAAAGATTTCATTATGCAGTATCACTTATCATTTATGCTACATGAGGGCCAAAGCTGATCAAACTGTATATCCCTATGAATAACTCAGCCTGATGATTTTAGCTCATCTGTCCAAACAGTTTCTTTAAGTACTCGACGAAAATACAAGGCCGTGAACAATGTCACCTTATAATTAACCATCTCTACTCTACAATACTTGAAAAGCTCCACGAGCAGTGGAGCAGCCACCTTAATCTAAGGGTTGTCAATTGGCACTCCTTCGCCGAAAATTACACAGTGTAGTTAGGTCAAAATTTTATGTTTATATATATATATATACACGATATGTTGAATCCCCTTAGTTTCTTTGTATGTTTATTTTCTTATATTTTGACACCCGTTAATGAAATTTCTGGCTCCGCTCCTGTCCTTGAGGTGCACAGTAAACCGAGGTAAATTAGGAAGATCTGCAGAAGGATCTATGTTGGCAAAACACAGCTAAATAAGTAAACATATAAGATTTTCAGCAAAGCCAAGAACATAAAAGAAAAAACTACAACTGGTCTTACTAAAATTCAATAGTTCTGATCTTTCCTGACCAATTTCAACTAGTAGATCAGGACTGATATAGGTAGCAATTTAAGGGCAGAGGATGGTCACCTGCAAATTGCTGGTATTTGTTCAGGTTCAATGTGACCACAAACTAGCCTTGAAAAGTTCAAAGTATCCCTCCAGTTTGCAGTCTTTGATTGATACAAATCAAAATTGCTCTCATATCTAACTCTTCTTGTTATTCGATCACGCGAATAGTACTCTTTCTTTAACTCAACATCTTGTTCGTGAAAGTCGCGAATCCCATCAATCATTCCTTCCAAAACACTTGAAGGAACACCATGATTTATCAGTTGGAAAAATCCCCACTTTTCTGATGCTTCCCTTATTTCATCGACAATTTTCTTACGTCGATTTTCAACTTCTATGCCACTGAGATCTACCACTGGAATCTGTAGAGTTGACTTGCACATATTCAACTCTTCAACAAGTTCATCAGGTGGCCTAATGAACATTCTTGGTATGTTCAAAATTCCAGAATCAACTAGTCCTTTAACACCAGCTTTTGTATCATCAAAAGCCTTTATCTCCTTAGATCTATCATAATCCATTGTCAATTCAGCGCAGGACATAATTGTTCTTAGTTTAAAGAAAACTAAACTTTTCTTAACAGATAAGTTAGTTAAGGTCAATAGGCTGCTCATAAATAATGCAATTGTCCTTTTGTGAAATATTCTATCAATTTTCTATGGTAGTTTGGCACCGTATATCAACTAAGTCTACTAATTGGCTAAAATTAACCCATTTTTCATTTATTGCCATTAATTAGCTAATAAATGTATATCACAATAACAATATGTATATCAAAGTGTATATCACAATCTTATTTTCTTTTTTATGCATATCAAAATCTTATTTTCCTTCTTTGTTATATTAAAAACATGAAATTATAAATATAATTATTTGCCATTTATTGTTGTGTTTATATCTAAGTGTATAACACAAAAATAATTATGTTGTTTATATACCATTATGTGTAACCCATCAAATAATGTGTATATCAAAATGTATATCTCACCTTTATTTTCCGTCTTTGTATATATTAAGATGTATATAAAAATCTTCTTTTTCTTTTTTGTATATCTCAGTGTACAATATATCTCATGTATATAAGTGATATCTCATGTATATCATGTGTATCTATGTATATCCATGAAAATTTGTGTTATACATACGATATACAATGTGATATACACGGGCGTAAAAAAAAATTGTGTTGTATACACGATATACAAGTGATATGCACAGACGTCCTTAAAAACTGTAAAAATTGCATGGGGCACCCTATTTGGTCGCCCCTTTTTAACCTATAGCCACTTTGTTTTTCTGTTTGCACCCGTACTCGTTTGTTTATTAAAAGCCTTTTAAAAAGATATTTTTGCCATTTTTATTAAAAGACTACTTTCTCTTCAAGTAAACTCAGTCCTCGACTGTATCTGTCTCTCTCTCTCCCGTTCTTCGAGTTTTCTCTGAAATCAAACGGTTTTCGTCATTCTTTTTTATTTTCAACTGTCTGTTCCCTAACAATATTACGTATAATCACAGGTACATTACATTAACTTTATGGGTTTCATTTTAGTATTAATTTTTATGATTTAATTTCTGGTTTTTGTTTTGATAGTCATGTTAGATGAATCGATAGTTTCTTAGGGTTTACTTTGATTAGTGCATTAGTTTTACTTTTATGATTGTGTTTTTAGTTTTTTTGAACGTGTATTTGTGTTTTTGATAAATTCTATAAATTCTTCAGTGATTTTTGGAGACGTCCAAATTTTTAAAAATTTTCAGAGTTAAATAGATGATACTATCAAGTGTACCTTAATTTTAGGAGCTGAAGTTTTGTTTTGTGTTTTGTGTTTTTTGTTATATTTTTTATGAACTTCAGCATTATTTTTGGAGTTCAATTTGTGTTTGCTGAAGTTTATAATAATTTAAGGATACCTTAATTTTGGGAGTTGAAGTTTTTGTTTGTTGTGTTTAATTATTGGAGTTAAATTTGTGTTTTGCTGAAGTTTTTGTTTTGTAACTGGTGAACTTCAGTATTTTATGAGGTGACGTGTTGTTTTGTTTGGTGAACTTCAGTATTTAGTAGCTGAAGTTTTTGTTTATATTTGCTGAACTTCAGCCTTCTTATAGCTAAAGTTTTTAACTAATTTTTTTTATTATGTTCTGACGTTAAATTTGTGTTTTGCTGAAGTTTTTGTTTTGCAACTGGTGAACTTCAGCATTTTAGTAGCTGAAGTTTTTGTTTTATATTTGTTGAACTTCAGCCTTCTTACAGCTGAAGTTTTTAGCTGTTGTTTATGATAATGTTCTGACGTTAAATTTGTATTTTGCTGAAGTTTTTATTTTGCAACTGGTGAACTTCAGCATTTTATGAGGTGACGTGTTGTTTTGTTTTGGTGAACTTCAGCATTTAGTAGCTGCAGTTTTTGTTTTACATTTGCTGAACTCAGCCTTCTTAGTAGCTGATTTTTTTATAATGTTCTGACGTTGTTTTTGCTATCTTTTACTTTTTTTGAACAGATGGCATTTACGAAATCCACATCACCTACAAATACTAAAGCGCCTAAAGATCCTAAAGCACCTAAACAACATAGAATATCTAAAGTTGCTTCAGTCCATGTTGCTCCACCTACAAGACTAGGGGATAGATATTATGAGTTTCGATATTGGTTTAAATGTCGTGCTTACTAGAAGGGGAACCACGATTTGAAGAGTTTAATCGCAACTTTCTTGACTCCTGCACAACAAGATGAGCTCAATGATGGTACATTTCGGTATATTATGGCTATGGAGAATTTCAAATGCAGCATGAAGTTGGTTCATTGTTTGTGTCTTTCTCGAATATTCACCAATGATCAATATTCCATTAGTTTCAAGATTTTTGGCCATGATATATCGTTCCCCCTTGAAGACTTTCACATTATGTGCGATTTGAGGATCACAGCACATAATGTTGAAAAACCATGTAAACGAGAGAGAAAGATTCTGAAGCGCTATTTTGGAAGTCTAAGGGTGTGACCTTGAAGGACATTCGAGATTTTATGTCCCAGAATGAAACCAAAAGCATGATGTGAATTTCAAACACGTATGTGAGAGCGATGAAGATGCTGTGAAACTTATGGAAATTCTTGTCGTGGAGTCTATTTTATTTGGAAAAAAGAATGAATCAACTGTGTTGGAGGACTATGCAGCTATTGTCGAAGATGATAATGCTTGTGTTGATTATCTTTGGGGTAATGTGTCTTATGAGAAGCTCATTACCTCAATGAAACATGCATTGGACAATGAGGACAAAGATCATTCAACTGAGTATATTGTTGGTGGATTTCCATATCCGCTATGTGTTTGGTTCTATGAGCGCTTCCCAGATATTCAGAAGAAGTATTTAAAAGAGGACGAGTACCTTGATGCTCTTCAGGTCCCATGATGTTACATTATGTATGTGTGGGAGAGCCTAAATATAAAGAACTTCATGAGGATTACTTCTGTAATCATGGTGTAAGTGAATTTTTTTTTATTTTTGTAGTTATGTTAATATGTTGACGTATTAGTTTTATTTTATTTTCATAACATACTTTTTTTTGGTATTAAACAGAAATATCGGACGTTTAGGATATTGAATATAATTCCTACAGAAGAGGAATTGAATTCAATGCCTTTAATTGGACAATTACCATGCAACCGTATTCGTTCGAAGGTACTTAATGTGGTTCCTTCAATTGGTGAATCACCACGTAGTCGGAGTCGATCAAAAGAAGCCAATCGAACTTCTGTAATTGGTGAATCACCTCGTAACCAGAGTTGTTCTAACCGTTCTACAACGGCGTTTGACAGTGAATTAGTCAATACAATATGTTCTGTAAGTTTTGAGCTGAACTTTTTTTGTTTTTGTGTTTTTGTAAAACTACATCATGCTTTTAGCTGAAATTTTTGTTCTGTTTATGATGAACTTCAACATTCTAGTAGCTGAAGTTGTGTTATGCATTTGCTGAATTTTAGAATTCTTTTATACCTGAAGTTTTGTTCTGTGTCTCTATACTATAGGGTAATGATGGAGGTTAAAAGGCATGCAGAAGAAGAAAGACGCATGAGCGCGAAAGAAGTTGTCGAGCAGTTTAAATAGGATCAGCGATCTGCTATTGTGGATGCGGTTTTGGTAAAAGTCAAAGTAAGCTAATTTATAGAGAAGTCTTTTTTTTCTGCTAATGTTATTCACATTAATCATTGTTAGCAGTTTTTTTCTAGGAATATTTTGATGAGAAGTTTAAAAAGTTGTTTAAGATTGTCGACAAATCAAATGGAATGGACGATGGCAATTTTGATTTGATGAAGTATCGACAATATAATAGGATGAACGACTCGTTCGAACATCTATTGGATATTAATGATGCTCATGATGCAGTGCTGAAAATATTACACGTGAGGAAGCGGCTCTTCAAGGAGATCAACGTGTTGAACAATAATTTATCAACGAACATCCCAATGTTGATAGACTGAGCAAAGATGGAAATGATGAACAGTTATCAACTGTGAATGTAGGAAGCAAGAAAGGTGTAGATGATCAAGTTGTTGATAATGACGAACATGCACTAAGGTGTGCTTTGGGCAGTGATATTGCAAAAGGTAATTTCATTGGCGATGGAGATCATGCACCTGTTGGTACTGAGAGTGATGTGTGTACCACTATTGGGAGAGGCGATCGGTTTGCAGACGTAGTAGCTATTTGCAATGAAATTTTATGTGTAGAGATACATGAAATTTACACTACAAGTATAAAATTTCTCTCTCGCTCTCTCACTCTCTCTCGCTCTCTCTCTCTCCCTCTCTCTCTCTCTCTCTATATATATATAAATATATATATATATATATATATATATATATTATAGGTCATTGATTCATCCCCCCTCTTTATGAATATGCAGTGGAAGTTGATAATAGTTGTGCTTCAATTGATACAACTCAAAAACTCTCTGATGATGCTGAATTGAATGAAGATAGAGTTGAGAAAATCTTTCCAGAGAATACTCCAATGCTCCTAGATGTTGCTACACAATTGAATGAAGTTGGAGCTGTTGATATCGACAAAGGCATGCAGACTGGTGAAACCACAGTGGAAGACAACGTCAAGGTATTCTATAGATCACGAATTTATTACATTTGATCCAAGTATATTTTTTACAGTTTGAAATTTTACAAACTTTATTTTTTATTTTTTTTAATGTTTTTTGATGATTATTTAGAAGGATTCAATGTAGCTCAAAAAGAAATTTGTAAGCCTATTCGGCTATATGAAAAAGGAGAAATACATTTATTCACACATGTTGGCTCACAGACAGGTGTGAAGTGTGTTTGTATTATTTTATAAAATTTAGTCAGTATTATTTAGTGTGTGCGCGTGTGTGTGTGTGTGTGTGTATATATATATATATATATATATTTATTTATTTATTTATTTTTTATTTTTATTTTTATTTTAATTTTTATTTTGCATGAAGATATAGGCGTATATGACGGTAATGGAAGTGGATCCGTTCGAATGCAAACACCATCTGTGTCGCAAAACTTAGACCAGGTAGTTATTTTCTGCAATTCGATTACAAGTTATTTTCTTTTGCCTAATGTGTGTTTTGTCTGTGTGTGTATGTGTGTGTGTTAAGGATCTGTATTTCACATACAGTTTTTTCTTGTTGAAGTCATTGCGTACTTTTTAAAAATGCAATCAAACTTGTAAGCCTGCACAACAAAAATGAGTGATTTGTACTTCAACAATATATAAAAGAGTGCAAGAGATTCTTTTTTATTCCTACGAAAATATATCATACAATAATCAAAGTCTAAATTCAGACCTTATAATCCAATTGAAGAATAGTTAACACAAAGAATTATTGAACATTGAAGTATTTTTCAGTGTGTTTCTTGGAATATGGATGAGGTGCCAAATTTGTTTACATCGACTGCATTTGGTAGACTTCAATGGTACTGATTCAGTCGCAGGGATATGCCTCTTCTTTTGTCTTCTTCCTTGTAAAATCTCTACATCAGGAGGTTTTGTGATCTCAGATTCTACATTTTGTGGAATATCCCATGATTTTTTATCTCCCACGGTATTCACATGTCCTTCTCATATGTTTTGAACCATGTTTCCTTTGAATACCATTTTGAGCAGTAATCAAATTTTTGCAAATATCTCTTATTAATAACAACAATTGCATGTGGACAGTGCAAATCATCAAGTTGGAATTCCAAGCAGTCAATGAATGCGATTCCTTTACTATTTATTCTAAACAACATTGAATCAAGGTTGAACACCTAAGAAGGAATAAAAAATTAAGATAAACTATATTAGTGTATTATTTCTTCAAAAAGAAAAAGTATGAAGTTTTTTATATATAAGCAGTAAATCACTGCAGCAGATATAAAAAGCTGAAGTGATTATGCTAAAGAGAAAACACGCTGAAAGTAAATCCTGAAGTTAATAAATATACTCACAAATATTTTGCAAGCCAAGTCCATATTCTTAGCCATCTCATCTTCTGCCCATATTGATACTTTGTGAAAAGTTTCATTTACTTTTTTTCTCCGTTCGTAAAGTNAGTAACACGGAATTCATTGATTCTACAATGTTTGTTGTCAGCATATCATAACGTCGCCGTGGGAACCACGATCGAGCCCATCTTTCTGGAGGCTCTTCCATTATGTAATTGTATATTTTCTTGTCAACACTTTTGAGTTGGGACATTAACTTATTAAAATCTTCACGTTTGTATGACCTTGCAGCACTTTGAAAAAGATTTATTATTGTGGCTTTTGCATGTCTTTACTTTAAATTTTTCTCAAAGTGATAGAGACAGATATCATGGTAAACTTCAGGATAAACTTTTCTAATCCCATTTGCGATCGACTGGTTTCTATCTGACAAGAAAACCAGTTCACGACGGACTTGAATTGCTTTTCTCATTTCCCTAAAGAACCAAATGTATGCCTTATTGTTTTCTGAATCTGCTACACCAAAAGATAGAGGAAAGATTTGATTGTTTGCATCCTTTGATACAACAACAAATAGAACGCCACGATAATTTGACTTTAAAAACGTTGCATCTACTGCAATAACAGGTCTACAGTAGCACCAACCAGCCATTGATGCCGCAGGAGCAAAGAACATGTAAGCAAATCTTTACAGTGAAACACAAAAAAATGAATCATAAGGTGTGAAGTTTAACTTTCAGGCTGATGGTTAGTATTGTTTTGCTTACCGATTCTGCTCATCTCTTTTTATGCTTGTGTACGTTCCTGGTTTTTTATGCACCATCATGTGTAGGTATGAAGGAAGAATCTGTTATTTCTCTTCCGATGTTCCCCTTATGCAAGAAATATCTTTTTGAATAGCACGCCATGCCTTGTGATATCGAATGTCAATTCCAAATTTCTTTTTCATTTCATTCTCTACAAAGACTGGTGTAACCTCTATCTTTTTGTCTCGAACATGTTCTAAAAAATTTNCGCACATTCCAATCACATTTCTCCACGATGCATTTCAGCTCATATCTCTTTGAACATGATCTAACAGCTGTGAATTCAACCTTTTGGTTTATCTCCAAGCTGCAGAAAAATTTAGTCATATTTTGCTTGTTCTCAAAAATTGACCCTACTCTTACTTCCTCAGGCAATGAATCGTGCCTAAGTATTTTACATGGTGGATATTCTTTCACCTTTATCCTCACTCTTTTTCTTGATTTCTTAGAAGCACTAGAAGTTTCATCAATTTCTTCAATTGTATCTGATGTTATCGGAATTAATTCCATGTTTTCTTCATCTTCGTTGTTGCTTATCATTGCAGAAGGTAACAAAATACTTTGTTAGATTATGCGTTGGTTTTCAATTTGCATTATTAGTTGTGCTTCTTCTTCTTGCTCATTGACAAACTGGTATGCATTTATTGGAGCAGCGGGTGATTGTTGCAGCATTCTATATTCTGAAGCAGCTGTAAAGTTAGAAGGTTGTTGCTCATTGTCTACTTCCACTATTGGCTGCCCTAGTTCATGTTAATAATCAACAAATTGTTCCGAAGCAGCTATACTGTCAAGAGATTGGTTGAATGTTGCAGATTTTGAAGCACCTATACTGTTAGAAATATGTTGTATTTTTTCGACGAAAAAATGGCAATCCTTGTAGTCTGAATCAGTTGTTAGAAAATGTATACATGTACTGAGTTCTTCATATGAAGTTACAAGCGTACCTTTGTCGTATTTAGTTTGATATCAACCATACCTTTACTGAATATCTGCTTGAATCAATATTTGTAACTTCACTAATTTTCTACAGGAAAGAATTGAATGATACTTGTTTATTAAGCAGAACAAGTTTTGTATCATGATCCAAGTATTTGAAATCAATAGTCCACCTCCCATTGAAAGTAATAACAATGCAAATCGAACTCATCCTAGAGAAGCAAGTTAAGTGTCATTTATTAGGGAATTGAACAACAAAATTTAATTATGAAAAAAAGCTGAAGTTTGAGCAAATGTACGAGAGAAAAAAGCTCATGAAAAAGCTAATTAATGCAGGACAAAGTTAACCACAAACTATATTTAACTTCAGCATGCAGGAGAAAATTACATAGCGCAGAAGAAAAGCTTCATCATATTAAGTGCTGAAGTATTATCAAATGAACTAAAAAACTTCAGCATCTTCTGCTGAAATTTTTGAAAAAGCTCATGACAAAACTATTGTATGCAGGAGAAAACTTCAGCATATTAAGTGCTGAAGTATTATCAAATGAACTAAAAAATTTCAGCATCTTCTGCTGAAGTTTTTAAAAAATCCATGACAAAACTATTGTATCTAGGAGAAAACTTCAGCATATTTTGGTATGAAATTTTAGCAAATGAATTAAAAACCTTCAGCATCTTCTGCTGAAGTTTTTGAAAAAGCTCATGACAAAACTATTGTATCCAGGAGAAAACTTCAGTATATTTTGGTATGAAGTTTTAGCAAAAAATTATAATAAAATTACATAGTACAGGAGGAAAACTTCAACTCGTTTTTCCTGAAGTTCTTAAAAATGAACTAAACAACTTCAGCATTATGCTGAAGTTTTCGGAAAAACTCATGACAAAACTATAGGATGCAGGACATAACTTCAGCATATTTTAGTGCTGAAGTCTTAGAAAATAAACTAAAAGACCTCAGCTTGTTCAGAATGCAAGACAAATACTTAAGCATTTTTGGTGTGAAGTTTTGGCGAATTATGTAAAAACGTAGTACAAAACTTCAGCATATTTGAATTTTTAGCCTTGACCTTTAAATTAGGTTTAACGTGAAGAATCTTCTGCTTCACTCTAGAATTCAACGTGAAACAACTTCATCCAAGTGTGAATTATGAAAATAATTATAGAAACATATATCAAAAACTAAATTGAATTCTGAAGATGAATTGCAATACTTACAATTTTTTTTGTAATTTTGAATTTTAGAATTTGCGTCTGGTTCAAATTTCTGGTTTGCGAGAGGATATCTGAGGAGAGACGGAGTGACGAAGGAGAATCGTGAAGTGTTTTGTGCGTGATGCATCTTTTTATGTTTTGTCAGGGGTAGAATGGTCATATTATTACGAATTTTTTGTCAGCTGGCTATCAAATCAATAATTTTTAAGAATAGGGTACAGGTTAAGAGGTGGCTTCTATATAGGGTATGGCTGCAAATCGCCCTTAAAAACTTGTGTGTGATATACACTGATGTACACGATATACAATATGATATACACATGTTGCAGTTGGATTTTTAGGTTTGATTTTTTACCTGAAACCAGTCTAAGTCACTTCTAATCTGGCTCAAATTTTGTATATAGCCTCGTTTAGGTATTTTCAACAAATTTCAATCATACCCACTCGTTCAATCCAACCAAAAAAAAAAGAGAGAAGAAAAACAAAGTTGAAATATATTTTTTCTCTCTTAGTTTTTGCTTATGATTTTCTCTCATGTGAGATCAACCTTACCTTTTCATCCCACTGATTTTTTTTTTTTGCATAATTTGCAAGAATTTTTGCTAAATTATGAGAGCGAAAGAGAGATAGAAGAAGAAATACAAGGAGAGAAAGGGGGATGAAAGCCAAAATAAGTGTGTAGTTTTTTTGAGAGAGAATATATAAGAGAGTAATTTTTTTAGGATTTGGCTATATAATGCCAATTATTTGGGGCTATCTTTGCCAAACCTAATATAAGGCTAAAAATTTGCCAATTCCTATTATATGTTGTTATAGGATGCCAATTTTTCATTTGCTAAGAAATCTTATGCTCCACGAAAGCAAGAAAAGTGTCATGATGGACGAGGAGTTTGGGCTCAAGGATGGCACTGGGCCGTATGAAGATGCAAGAATTGGGCCAACTAGGAAAAGCAGAAGAACTAAAAGAGTAAATATAGTAAATATAGCAAGGTCTGGCCAGTTTTCGGACTGGTCATTCAAAAATAGCCAGCATTTGCCAAGTCATTGAAAAATAGTTACTATTTTGCTGCAACAGAGACTGGTCCAACATACTATACTGGAGTTCGGTGCACCTGTGTGTGAACTTCCAGCATATTATGTTAGAACTCCAACATGCAGAAAGTTCCAGCATAATATACTGGAGATTCGAGCACCTGTGTATGAACTTCCAGCATATTATGTTAGAACTCCAACATGCAGAAAGTTCCAGCATAATATACTGGAGATTCGAGCACCTGTGTATGAACTTCCAGCATATTATACTGGGCCGGTATACTTTGCTGGAACTCCAATATATTATATTGGAGTTCCAGCATATTATACTGAAGTATTTTTTGGTGGCTAAATTTAAATTACTTTTAAAATTGTGGTTATTTTTGAATGACCACTTGTAAATCTAGCTATTTTTGAATTTCTCCCCCTAAAAGACCACCACAAAGGCTTTCGGGCTTTATATGGGATTCGGGTTAATGAATTGGGTACATCGGAGCGAGAATATTAGCTAGGGCACAGGAATGGTTAAATAGCCAAATAGTAGCGCTAAAGTAGTAGGCTAAATTTTGTAGAAACTTCCCCTCTTTGATTTCTCTCCCTCGAATATTTCTATCTATGGCTCTGTCTCCCCCTACTTTCTTTCTGTTCCTATCTTAATTATGTTTATTTCTATCTTGTTATTCTCAAATTCGATATATTGAGTTTCAATGAATCAAAGATCAATTCTAAGTTACTAATTGCATTCGTGTTGTTTGACAACTTCATAACAAAAAGAAGGAAATTACACCACTTCGGCCAATAAAGGATATCTTCTCTTTCCAGGAAAAAAAAAAACTTATTTGCACAGGTCTTACGCTAAGTTTAACTAATATAAAAAAATTGAAACAATTTAATAATATTTATCCTTGTAAAACAAAAAAGAACCAGGCACGTTAGGAGCAGGGCTGAGTTAGGTGGGCGGAAGGGGATTCAGCCGAACCCCTTCACCCGAAAATTATATTGTATATATAAGGTCAATTTTTTTTTTTTCATGCTGAATGCTCTTAGTTTTTTTGCGTGTTTACTTTTTTTTATTTTTTGAATCCCATTGGTAAAAATTCTGCTTTTGCCATTAGTTAGAGAGAAGTTGAATCTCATTCAAGTCTCATTGTCTCTTCCCTCGGAAAAACTTATCTGATCATGTAAAACCTAGCTAGTCGATAACGGTTGGAAATCTTGTGATCTTTAACATGATTTTCTTCGGCCAAAAACCATTATATGCTGAAAATTTTACTTCTCTATGAACAAGTTATACAAGGACTGTAAAGGTAGGGAAATGCATCCGAAACAGCCTATCTACTCACATGCTGCAAATTATCACTCACTCTTTTCTTGTGGATCACCACAGTGAAATTCTGCGGTTTCCTCTTCAAAATATTTCACTGTAATGAGGTTTAAAATATGTTGTTTAATGCTTGAAATAAACAACAGCATAATAAAAATGCTCTTAGATACATAATTTAGTAGTGTCTGGTAAAACATTATTGTAGAGCAAACCACAAACTTGGACATTGTTCTACATAAAGATTTTTAGTTTTTTCTGAAAGGAATATAATGATGTTCACTCCTGCTTAGCGACATGTCACTCTTCACAGTCTGAAAAGATCAAGACCAGACTTATTTAGTGGCCTGGAGAAAAACTCAGTGATGTAATCACTTACTAGAAATTCTTTATATACTGCAGGTGTTTCGTCGGTTATAAGCTCTTTGATTGGACCATACATCGTTGGAGGTGTAAAAACACCAGTGAAGAAGCATGCCACTGAAATCCTTGGTCCGACCTTATTCGCTAGAACTCTATGATTTACACTTACAAACTTGTCATTTGATAGTATCTGTTACAAAATCGGATTAAGATCAGTAATAGTAATTCATAAACGGAAAATGCCTAAAAATGCTACTCAACTTTCAGAAATGGTCTATCCATGCCATCCGTTAAAAAAATGCTCATTTCATGCCACTGCCATTACACCTTTGGCTCACCTATGCCATTATTGAACTAACGGCACAATTTTACTTTTTTAAAAAAAAAAACGGTGAGTGGCATAGGTGAGCCAAAGGTGTAACGGTAGTGGCATGAAATGAGCATTTTTTAAACGGATGGCATGAATAGACCATTTCTGAAAGTTGAGTGGTTTTTTTAGGCTTTTTCCGATTCATAAATAATGGGGATGAACGAGACGAAAAAGTTGAGTTTGTTGCAAACCTGAAGAAAGTCACCAATATTAACAACCAAACCTTGTTCAATCGGTTCAACATCGACCCACTGGTTATTATGCACGACTTGAAGGCCTCCGCATTGATCTTGAAGCAAAACGGTAAGAAAATCAGGATCTGTGTGCTTATCGGTACCAATAGTTAGCTCTGGCTGTGGGCATGCCGGGTAGTAATGGCATACCAATGTTTGTCCCATGGCACATTCCATGGCATTTAAGTGGTCTGGTTTTAGCCCAAGAGCTTCTGATAGTAAGTTAACAAGAGTTTCTCCTAGTTTTCTGACATGATTCATGAACTCAAGGAATGATTCCCTAGACATTGGAAAAAGATCAGAGATTACAAAGTTATTTGGTAAAGATTTAAGATTTATGACTCTTTCTTGAATGAACGAAAAAAGACTCCTAAAAGGAATAAATCTCCTTAATATACTTTATTTTTTTCTTGACGATCTCAGGTTCTCACTGATATCCACAATGTAGTCTTTCGGAGAGTTTTGTTTAGGGGAAGAATTTTTTCTTTTTGTATTAGTAGATTGATGTAGGTCAATTGACAAATCCACTTTAAATGAGAATCTCTTCTGATATGTTTGTTTTATGCCTGATTTATCGTTATCAAAGTTGTCTTTGTTGGTTTTCGCATGCACCATTTTATTTCGATCCCAACGGTTTCAACTAGAAATACTAAGGCAATGATCTCTAATCAATCAACCTCAAGATTTAGTTCAAAGACTTCAACCATCATACCAAAGTCTTTAACACCTTGCATATATCAAACAGGTTATGTATCCCTCCAGTTGTCGATAATGAAGATTTATCCAAAAAAATTGAACGTGATGCTACATGTGGAGATAAATTTACAAAATGTTCAAAATCTTTGTTTCTGCAGCTAAATAGAAATAGAGACTTAAATACCATGCATATATCAAACAGGACAGATAAAGAATTCTTGCAATTCAAGTGTATTAGAATAGAGAGTTAGTTACCTGCAAGTTGTTGGTATTTCTTCAGGTTCAATATGACCAGTAACTATCATAGAAATGTTCAATGTATCCCTCCAGTTTGCTGTCTTTGAATTGTATAGATGAAGATCAGTCTCATATCTAACTCTTCTTGTTGCTCGATCACGCGAATAGTACTCTTTCTTTACTTCAACATCTTGTTCGTGAAATTCACGAGTCCCATCGATCATTCCTTCCAAAACTCTCGAAGGAATACCATGATTTATCAGTTGGAAAAATCCCCACTTCTCTGACGCTTCCCTTATTTCATCAACGACGTTTTTACGTCGATCTTCTACTTCTATGCCACTGAGATCCACTACTGGAACTTTTAGAGTTGATTTGCACAGATTCAACTCCTCAGCAAGTTCATCACATGGCCTAATAAAAATTCTTGGAATTTCCACAATTCCAGCATCAACTAGTCCCTTAACACCAGCTTTTGTACCATCGAAAGCCTTTAACTCGTTCAATCGATCATAATCAATTAACAATTTAGCTTGAGACTCTTCAGTGCTGGACATATTTAGTTCTTAATTTCAAGTAGGCTAAGTTTCTTGAGCAAATGAGTTAGATAAAGTCAAACTAGTGCTCATAAATTCAATTGTTCTTTCGTGAATCAACATTCAAAAGAGACATATATCTTTTTTTATTAGTTAATTTGAAGTAACAATGGAGGGGTTTGGATCATATCCAATAAGAGATCTCTCCATTTCCTCCAATTCTACTCCAAATGAGTTACACTTAAATGTACCAGATTCATCTAGTTAACCAATTGATATTAACTATGGTTACTATTTTCCACTACCATAAAACAACTGCGCCCATCCTTGGGTGCAGAATCTCTCCTTAATGCTCTCAACTGCAACGTCTAAGCTAAGTAAGATATATAAATGTATCGATCAAATATATATATATATATATATATCTATAAAACTCTTCTATGCATGTACCTAAATAAATCTGAAATAAATTGTACTATATGTGCTTGCAATAAATTGTACAAAAAGTTGTGCTTTTGACAAGGCGATGAACAAAAAGAACGAAAATGAATGATACTTGTTGAAAATTAACAATACATAAGGTATTAAAGGTTGTGTTCTTGACATTGATCCTACTCATTCGAAGATAAAAACAGGAAAACACAATGTCGCTCTTAGCTAATCCAGCAGTCAAAGGTAAATCACAAACGTCGAAACTGCCTTGTAAACATAATCATATAATTTCTGATGTATTGCTGCTTCGCGAACTAGTGCCTAGTCTCTCTTTACAGTCTGAAAAGGTCGAGAGTAGACTTACCTAGTGGCCTGGACATAAACTTAGCCATATAATCACTCACTGTAAATTCTGTATAAAGAGGGGGATTTTCTTCTGATATGAGCTCTTTGATTGGGCTATAGATCTTTGGAGTTGCAGAAACACCAGTGAAGAAGCATGCCACTGACATCCTCGGTCCTACCTTATTCGATATAACTCTATGGTTCACGCTCACAAACTTGTCATTTGATAAAATCTGTTACAAAATCATATCGAAATAAGTGAGACGATTTTGCTTAATCTAAGATAAAAGAGACCACAATGTTGTGTATCAATAGAAGGGGAGCCTGAGGACTCTTAATGTTGTGTATCAATAATAAACCTGAAGACTCTCGCCAATATTAACAGCCAAGCCTTGTGAAATTGGCTCAACATCGATCCATTGGTTATCGTGCAGGACTTGAAGGCCGCCAATTTGATCTTGAAGAAGAACGGTAAGGAAAGCAGTATCTGTATGGTTAGAAGCACCAAGAGTTAGCTCTGGCTGTGGACATGCCGGGTAGTAATGGCATGCCAATGTTTTCCCTTTCGCGCATTCCATGGTTTTCAAGTGGTCTGATTTTAGCCCGAGTGCTTCAGATAGTATGCTGAATAGAGTTTCTCCTAACCTTGTGACATGATTTATGTACTCAATAGATGTGCTCCTGGAATTAGGAAAAGATTCGAGATCACTATAGTTACAAAAATGTGATAAAATTAAAGATGTAGTCTAGCCTAACATTTCAAATAATCATGCCATTTACTAAAGGACAGACGAATTCTGTAAGATGGAGTAATATTCCCTATATTCAAAGATTTCAGATGCAGTATCAGTTATCAGTAATATTAGATACTAAATGAGGGCACGTCGACTGGAACATATCCAAAAACAATTCATAGGTTGCCCTGGTTTTGTATTGCTATGTCCTCAACACGAACAACCAGCTCGTTCCAGACCAACCTTCACAGCATAAGTCCCATCTACGAACCCAATATTTTCGATGCTGAGTACATATATAAATGTAATATTCACACAGAATTAATTAGAGTGTTGGGATCAAACCCTGATAATGGAGTCCCCTTCTACGAATTCAATATTTTCGATGCTGAGTACACATATAAATGTAAAATTCACACAGAATGAATCAGAGTGTTGGGATCAAGCCCTTCGAATAGAATCGTCTTTGGTAGGGAGTGCTTTACCCAGAAAAACAGGATCCAAAGAGGGGACTAGAGACCGGGTGCGAAACCTAAAAAATTACAAGAAATAAACATTGACCATTGTCTATCACTAGGGGTGGCAATTTGAGTCCAAACTCATTCAACCCGTCCAGATATTAATGGGTTAGGCTACAAACACTTTATCTCATGGGTGTATTTGGGTTGAGCCCTAGTTAATATATTATTTTTTATAACTCATTCTGACCCATTAAGCAGCTCAAATACAATCTATGAAACTCGCCCAAAATAAAGAGGTTTCAACCCAATTTATCTAGAAATTTACTTACTTGCCTAAATTTTTTTTTTTTTTTTTTGTAGTTTCAATTTTTTATTTTTTATTTTTCTGCACCCCTACCCCCTATCACCACCAACCTCTCCCCCTGGCAAACCCCTTTCTATTTTCAATTTTCTGTTTATTTATTTTTCTGCACCATCCACCCCTTCGCAATCCCTCTTAAATTTTTTTTTTCTATTTTTAATTTTCTCTTTATTTCTTTTCTGCACCACCCACATCATACCCTATCTTTTCTGTTTATTTATTTTTCTGCACCACTCGCCCACCCTACCCTTACCCCTACCCCTACCCGCGCTAACCCCTCAATTTTTTTTTTTTGTATTTTCAATTTTTATTTTTTTGCACCACCCACCCTATCCCCTCCCTGCGTGCAAATCCCCTCAAAAAAAAATTATTTTTTACTTTTTTTTTGTATTTTCAGTTTTCTAATTTTTTTCTTTTCGTTTTTCTGCACCACCCACCCACCCTAACCCCCTTCCCGCAAAATATTTTTCAACTTACATATTTTAAGGTAAAAGATTTTTTTTTTGCAAGACGAGCATGGTTCTAAAACACGGGTCAAATTAGGCGAGTTGGACTATGACCTATTGTTTAGCCCATCTTAGCCCAAGTACACTTTGGACTGAGTTGGTCAATGACCCATTTATTAACCTAACCGATCTTGACACGCCCAAATCCAACCCAACCCGCCCATTTATCACCCCTATCTATCACCGTACCGGTGATCATGGGGGTTAAGACTTCATCAACTAAAGAATTAAAGATATAGATGTACTTACATGCAAACTGCAGGTATTTCTGCAGGTTCAATATTACTAGAAAGTAGCATAGAAATGTTCAATGTATCCCTCCAATTTGCTGTCTTTGATTGGTAAAGATCGTAATTGCTCTCATATCTAACTCTTCTCGTATGATCACGCGTATAATACTCTTTCTTTAACTCAACATCTTGTTCATGAAATTTACGAATCCCATCAATCATTCCATCCAAAACACAGGAAGGAACACCATGATTTATGAGTTGGAAAAATCCCCATTTTTCTGATGCTTCTCTTATTTCATCGACAATCTTCTTACGCCGATCTTCAACTTCTATGCCACTGAGATCCACAACTGGAATCTGTAGAGTTGACTTACACTGATTCAATTCTTCAACAAGTTCATCAGGTGGCCTAATGAACATTCTTGGTATGTTCAGAATTCCAGAATCAACTAGTCCTTTAACACCAGCTTTTGTATCATCGAAATCGTTTATCTCTTTCAATCGATCATATTCCATCGTAAGTTCAGCTTGAGGATCTTCAACGCCAGACATTTTTTCTTAGTTTCAAGAAGGTTAAGTTTCTGAGCAGATAAGTTAGTTAAAGTCAAACTAGTACTCATAAATATAATGGTTCTTTGAGGATCTATACTCAAAAGAAACACATTATTTTACTCCTGTCAAATTTATTTTTTTATTTTGATCTAAAATAAGTGTCCGTTTATATAATTAAAAAAAAGTTTAATTTATTTTTTTCAAATTATCCTTATATACGTATCATTAGAAAATCTTTTATTCCTCACATTAATTATATTATAATATTTAAGTAAAGGTAATTTAGTCAAACTAATTATTTTTATCTAAAATATTTTTTTAATAAATATGCTCAAAACAAATTGATCACCAGGAGTAATTAGTTTGAAGATAAGACAGTGTAGACCTCGAGTAGAGCTTTTGTCCTAGAATATCGTAAAACAAGTTGAGTGGGATGAACCAATGTATATATACAAAAAAAATTATATATATATTTTTGATTATTATTTTAAGAGTGGTTACACAATATTATTTTTCTCCCAAAAAGTAAAATGAAGTTTATATTATTGGATTCTAAATTAACAATTTATATATATTCAATAACGTCTTAAGACAAATGCATTACTTGAACTAAAATTACTGGATTCGACCAAACCTCAAGCTATATGCTAGCTGTGCTCCTGATTGTAATGGAGCTACTTTTCATGGAGAGTAGGTGCAACTGATTTATAATTATTAATTAATCACCAAAG
The DNA here is from genome assembly GCA_005239505.1 of Nicotiana paniculata. Classification (NCBI taxonomy): domain Eukaryota; kingdom Viridiplantae; phylum Streptophyta; class Magnoliopsida; order Solanales; family Solanaceae; genus Nicotiana; species Nicotiana paniculata. Next base: position 37,838 of record ML325839.1, on the reverse strand, counting down.
AACCAACAAAAGAGTATATTTTATTTTATTTTACTTTACTGTCCATCCGTTTCAGTTTATGTGAATTTATTTTCTTTTTGATCCGTTCTAAAAAGAATGATTCATTTCTAAATTTAGAAATAATTTAGCTTAAACTTATAATTCTATCCTTAATAGGAAACTTTTATAACCATATAAATACTCCGAATCTCTTTTTGAGCTATTTAGAACCACAAATTTCAATAAAAATTATTTTTTTTAAATTTTGATCCAGTCAAATAAGCAGACAGCAGGTCAACATACATGCTTGCTGACCGAGGGCTTTTTTGGAATTTCATAATTACACGTTGGGTTGGCCCAGCTCCATCTAGTATTAAAGGATATTCTAATTATTGATATGACACATCACACTGAGTTCCCACTCTTGGAGGATAAGGGCACATCATTCGAGCTGAATAGTATCTTAATGCCAGATGGCGCTTAGGATTATATTGCCCCCATTCTTTTTATGAAATACAAGATACTCCTTCAGAATAATGCAAGTTGCTACGACACTTTATTTTTGCGGAAATTTTATAATCCCTTAAACTTTTTTAAAGAGGAATAAATATCACCATGTGTGTTGATGTTACATAGAAAATCAAATATTTGACAAGTGATGAAATACACAGGTTATCACATGTAATTTTGTACTTTTTTTATTTTTTTAAATCTATTTCATTTTCTTCCTTTTCATTTCTTTTTAATTCAAAATAAAATGAAATATTATTTGTATTTAGAAAAGTAAATATTTTTGTGTGAACTTGAAAAATTATTAGAGGTGTTGATCATATTCGGATGCCGTTGAAGTTTTAAAGTTGAGATTCAAGTGCTAAATTCATTCTAAATCCTTAGTTGTAGATGAGATTCGAAAATGACAAAAGAATTTCGACTCCATTATTGTTGAACCTTGACAAAGCTTGAAGAACAAAAAAATGGGTTGGTCAAAATTCTTGGTTGTTGGCCAAATTGATCACTGGGGTATGATGATGATATTGTTGTGAAGTTGTAGATAAAACTTTAGCTTGATTGGTGTGGATTTAGCCGAGTTTCTTGAATGTTAACACCAAAAATTAGATTTGAAGCCGTTGTAAATGGGTAGTAAAATGGGGATGAAGAGCTTTTAAAAATCAGCTTTGGAATTGACACGTGGCCATTTCGTATAGGTTAGAGCCCTTCTTTTTAAGTTCTCACGCGCTTGAAGGAACTGTTCTCACGCAGTGCTCCACGTCAGCAATAAAGGTGCAAAGAATTACAAAAAAAAAAATTACGAGTATAATTCAGGGGTAATAATGCATTATCCCTTACTCATTGAATAATAAGAAACTATTTCTACCAAAACAATTTCAAATATTCAAGGATTGCACGTTCTGTTTTAGATTAGGCATATCTAATTTAGGGAATTATCGATAGGCAAAAAAAAAAAAAAAAAGAGACAATTAAGGATCCATTGGAATTCTCACAAGACACCTCAAAAAGGATCCATTGGAATTCTCACATGACACCTCAAACAAGCTAAAATGAAGATCACATCATATGAACTTTAGAAAACTCTAAACAAAATTCCAATGTATACTCAAGAATACATAACATGGTTTCATAACATTTACTTTGTGTTGAGGAAACCAATGTTCTCAATTTCTTTAGATGAACAGAACTTGAGGTACTCAATTAATTGCTAAAGAATGCATGTTACAACTGGTACAAGAAACATTTCTGCAGCAAATCCTGTCACTCTTTTTGTAATTTGAAATGTGACAATAAAGAAGTTCCATCTAGCCCTTTGTTGTATAGATAAGTGACATACTCTTTTCTGCTTGTTTCTCGGTATAATGGAGGATTTTCCTCCGATAACAACTCCTTGATTGGACCATATAATCTTGATTCACTACCTTCTTGAAAATGCATTCTGAAAAAACTTGCCACTGAAATTCTTGGTCCTACATTTTTTGCTAGCACTCTGTGAAGAACGCTTCTGAACTTATCGTTTGTGATCAGCTACAAAACAAAATGGAAACTAGTGAATTAATTGATCAAGTTTTTAAAAAGAATTTTACCAATATGAACTTGCCTGCATAAAGTCTCCAATGTTCACTATTAGAGCATCAGGCATGAAAGAAACATGAACCCATTGATCTTTATGAAATACTTGGAGTCCACCAATTTGATCCTGTAATACAATAGTCAAGAAGCCGCTATCTGTGTGACTGCTAAGGCCTAAAGTGAAATCTGGTTCAGGACATGCCGGATAATAATGGCCAGCTACGAGTAGCCCCTCCGCGCATTCTATGTCTTTCAAATGATTCTGGTAGAGTCCTAGAGCTTCAGAGAGTAGCTCATATAGAGTAATCCCTAGCTTCATCACATAATCCATGTATTTGATCAAAACATCTCTGTAACGTCAACACATCGCGACATAAGCATGCCAATAATGAAGCATTTCATAATTAGTATGAGCTAAAATTTCCTGAGCAAAGAAAGGTATGTACCTGCAAACCTCTGGAATTTCTTCGGGGCGAGGAGGATTAGGAGCCATGACACCATAAAAGCTGTCTCTCCAGTTAGCTGTTTTTGCTTTGTGTAGATCAAAATTGGTATTGTAGGTGAACTTCCTCGTTACATCACGAGAGTAGAACTCTTTCTTCACCTCAGAATCCTGCTCGTGAAAATGGCGCACACCTTCTAATACTTTCTCCATAACACTTGATGGAATTTCATGGTTGACAATTTGGAAAAATCCCCAGTTTTCACAAGCATCCTTTATTTCTCGGACAATATCATCTCGTTGAGCTGCATTTTTGCCCGAGCCTCCTAAATCTATGACTGGAAGGGTAAACTTAGTTGCTGTATTGGAATCTGATTTCTTTTCAATAACAGGCTGGTTGAGCAAGAACATGCGCGGTAACTTTGTGACACCAGAATCCAAAAGTCCCTTTACACCAACCTTAGAATCATCAAAGGCTTGAACTTCACTTTTCCTATCATATTCAGAACTATCATTTTGATCAGTTCTACCATTATTTGAGCCAAACATCTTCCTTTTTTTACAAGATAACTCAACTCTTGACTATATATTGAAGCAAGATTTCTAATGAAACATTGAGGATATTATAAGGGTGCTTATGAGACAGTTAATATTTTTTTATAACTTTTCTGGGATCAGATTCCATCAGAAAGCAAAACTAAGAAGTTACAGGACAAAATTAGGTATACATATATCTAATACACCTAATACTATTGTGTCCAAATTTGTTCTCTTTCAGTTAATTACATGATCTTGGAACTGTTAGGTTAAAACGATCTAAAGGTCAAAGATACTCTTGGCATGGTGTGATATTGTCTGATCGGTCCATTATATGGGCAAAGGCACTAAGACGGGACCTATGCCATCACTTCGCCATCTCGATACTCGTCTTGCCAAACCATTGGCTCTGATATCAGTTGTTAGGCTAAATTAGCCCAATGATACTCTTAATATGATGTGATATTATTCGCTTTGGACCGAGCGTACACAATTTTGAACCTCACACCATTAAAAGTGATTTATTTTTTTTCTACTTTTTATGTGAAATTTTATTCACACACTTCGAAACAAGAACTATCGGAACTATGTTATGTTATATATTGAAGAGGAACTAGTACTTGTTATCAGTTGCAAAGGACAAATGAGGAAATATAAAAAAGGAGATTAAAATAGTTCAGATCTAGTCTTCTCTTTTCACTAGTCTCCCCAAATAAAATAAAAAAGAAATAGAAAGAGCACCCCAAAGTGAGCACGTGGTATTTGCGACTAAGGATTGCACCACAATATTAAAGGGAAGGAAACATTAATAATAAAATAAAAAACCTTCAGGTTCAGTTGCTTTACATCTGCAATTTTGATGCTCATTTGCTCACTTCTCGAGGCAAGTGGAGCAGTTCAATGTCACTCTTGTGAAAAAATAATCCATTTGAAAGGTTAAAAACCTTCAAATGAACACAACCAAAATTGGATCATTTGTCAAATTAGACCATCACATCCTTCATAGTTATAATTTTAGGAAAATTTTGAATAAACTACTCTTTTACTTTTCTAGTGCAAATGACATTTGAATCATAAAAGGCTTGAATTTCCTTTTTCCTATTATGTTCGATCAGAACTATCATCTTGCAAAAATTTGACATTATTTAGGCCATACCATCTTCTTTACTTTAGAGGAAAACCGAAATCTTGAATAAGTAAGCAAGATTTCTTATGAAACATCAGTGATATAATTGGGGTGCTTATATATCATGAGAACTTTGATGTCTCCTGCGGCTTTTTTGGAATCAAATTCCAATCATTCCATCACAACAGCCAAGAAATTGTCATGACCGAAATAATCAGGTGTAATGCGGGAGCTAGTAAACCGAACCTTAAACAACGATAAATTAAATAGTAAAAGAGAAATCTATCAAAAGAGACACAAACATTTAACATGGTTAGGTCGATGAACAATCCACTATATAAAAGAGAGTACAAAATATCGAGAGAACAACCTCATGAAGAGGCAAACATAAGAGACACACTAACACTTGTCCCGTAAACTTCTCCCCCTAAATACGACTCTCAAACCCCATACGACTACATTGTGGATGCTACTGCATGAGAAAGAATGATCCTCAATTTATAGAAATCCAAACATTTTCCTACAAGAAAAATGACTAGCCAAACATGGAAGAATTATAATTTCTTTCTACAAAAAGAAAAACTCATTATGGAAATATATTGTCATTTCCTTCAAGAAATAGGAAAATCAAATATGGTAAGAAAATCAGGACAACCCCTAACAATTCTCCCCCTTCAGAAAAACCAAATATGGTAAGACACCTATTGCACATGAAGGAACCCAAGACAATAATGAAGATAGCGATCAAGATTAATATAATCATCATGGTGGAGATGTTATGGATGCTCCAGTTGATGAAGTTGTGGTTGATCAGCAACCAATTCCTACTGAATAAGCTGATTCAAATATATACCGTGGTGATGGGTTTATAGTACCTTAGCTTTATGTTTTGATGATCTAACAAACTTACTGTCAAAGTAGCAGATAAAGAACCTGATGCACACTTAGCATATATCTCAACCAATGGACTCAAGCTAATGTGAGCTTTATGACTTCAGAAGATAAAGAATCAACTCAGGGACCTGATCCTTTTGGGTTGCCCTGACAACAGTACGAAGTCAACTCTCCACAGCTGGAAAGTGACTGCCTGCACTGTACATGCAGACAATGCAGCACAGTGCAACAGTCACTTCTCATTAGGAAGGACCTTGTACCAACCAAGTGATTACATCATTCAAGTGATGTCATCCAAAGAGTATTAACAAGAAACATTACAATAAAACATCACTTGAACACTTGTGAAATTATTCAAGCTCTCCAAGATCTGATAATCAAGCATTCAATTCATAAGTGCATCAAGAACAAAGTACAACACTACTACGGACTAGTTGCTATAACCAGTCTCTTGTATGTCCTTAGTTGAGTTGTAAATTTGTATTTGTTCTTCATTGTAATTCCTACTTTGCTTATCTAGAAGTTTTAATTAGGAACCTTTAACCATAAACCCTTAGTGCTTGTGTCGTGATTAGAGTTAGCCATGAGTTGAAGTCTTTGTAACAGGTGTATTGCAAAGTGGCTTGTAATATGTGTATTACAAGTTAGTGAGGGATTAAGAGTTTAATTCCTAGGTTGTAATCTAAAGATTGCTCAGTAGTGAAGTTGAAATCCTATCAGCGTAGGTCGTGGTTTTTGATCCCCTTGAGCAGGAATTTTTCCACGTAAAATCCCTTGTGCCATTTACTTACTGTTGCATTATCTAGTTATGTGGAAATTGTTATAGGACCAGGTCTCTATACAGTTTGATGGACTCATACACTCTATCAATTGGTATCAGAGCGGGTTCTTTCTAAAAGGTTAACACCTAGAGAGGATCCTCATCATGGCTACTCCACCAAACTTCGAGGAAGGAAAATCAACCTACAGACCCCCAAGATTCAATAGCCAATACTATGGCTGGTGGAAAACTAGAATGCATGACTTTATCATGGAAGAAGATTCTGAGTTATGGGATGTCATTTGTGATGGCCCTTATGTCCCAACAAAGAAGGTCGAAGACCCTACTGTGACAATGCCAAAGACCAGGAAATAATACAACGACGCAGACAGGAAAGTTCTGGAGAAAAACTTTCACGCCAAGAAGATTATGGTATGCAGCATAGGACCTGATGAATACAACATGATCTCAACATATCAATCTGCCAAAGAGATATGGGAAGCGTTACAAACAGCACATGAAGGAACCACTCAAGTAAAGTAGTCCAAGATTAATATGCTCACCACCGAGTATGAGCTCTTTAGAATGAAGGATGATGAATTCATTTAAGATATGCACACTCGATTCACTTTCATCATAAATGAGTTACACCCGCTTGGTGAAATCATTCCAAGGAACAAGCTCGTGAGGAAAATTCTTAGTGTTTTGCCCAGCTCCTGGGAGAGTAAAGTGAATGTCATTACTGAAGCAAAGGATCTGCAGGCACTGCCCATATATGAGCTTATTCGAAATCTGAAAACCTATGAAATGAAGAAGAAGAAGGACAGTGAAAGAACATAACAAAAGAAGGAAAAGAACCTGGTACTCAAAGCTGAAAGCAATGAATCGAGTGAGGAGGATAGTGACATGGCTTACTTAAGCAGAAAGTTGTCCGAAAATGATTAGAAGGAATGGAGGCATACCAAAGAGAGGTAGTCCCAGTAAACCAAAGAATTATGGCATCTGTCATAAGTGTGGGAAGACATGGCATTTTATCAAGGACTGCCCTCTCTTGAAGCAAGAACATTTCAAGCACAACTCTGATAAAGCAGCCAAGAGGAACCCGGTTCCTGACAAACGCTTCAAAAGAAAGAACGCCGCTGACAATGTTGTGAAGCAAGCTCTTGCAGCATAGGGGGATTCCTCCAGTGAGTCTGAAGAAGAAAATGATTCAGGTGACAGTTCTATGATGGCAGTTGAGAGTGAAACCAATGAATATGACTCAATATTTGCTTTGATAGCTCAATCAGACGATGATGGCAATTATGAGGTAAACTTTCAGGATGTTTAGAGAAATCTGAAATCCTACTCCCCCTAAAAAACTCATTTCATTTGCTAATGTGTTAATTGATGCTTACCATAGTCTTGTAAACGATAAGGATGCCTTAACTATGGAGTTAGGAGATGTTGAGCAAACTAGAGATGACTTGGTAGTTTGTGTTGTTGATTTGAAGGAAACTATAAATAATCTGAAGAATGAAATGGAGGCTTTAACTGAGAAAATTGCTAGTGTAGAACACGAAAGAGATGATTTGATGGTGGTAGTGGTTGACTTGAAGAAAACCATTGAAAATTTCAGTAAAGAGAAAGATGCCTTAGTTGAAAAAGTTGCTTCTATTGAGCAAGAAAGAGATGACCTATTAGTTGTAATTGTAGACTTAAAGGAGTCAATAGAGGAACTGAAATTTGAATGTAGGCCTGGTAATTCTAAAAAGGGGAAAGAAGTCGCAAGTGAAGCGCACATTAAGCTTGCAAATAAGTTGAATATGGTAAAAACTAGCTTGTGTGCTGAACTTGAGAAATATAGACAACTTCAGACAGACTTAGAAAGAGTGAATAGTGATTTAGAAAAGTCTCTTAAGTGGACCTGGTCCTCTGATGCTGTTACTGCCATATATGTTAACAATAGTGGAAACAGGCAGGGAATAGGGTTCCAAAAGGAGAGAACTCCTTATAACCCTCACCAACAAGCATGTCACTGTACCCGATAATTGGTTGTGTACCCATTGTGGGAACAATGGGAATTTTAAAGAAAATTGCAAAGCTAGGGTTCAGTCTCTTTAGAAAAATAAATTTTTTGCTGAAAAAGGACCAGGTTCCACTCACAATAAACATATGTTACCTGCATGGACTAGAAAAACACTTATTCATCCCTTTTCTCATTACAAGTGACCCAAACTTGTTTGGGATCCTAAATCTAACCCTTGATTTCCTTGTGCAGGGAACAGTGAAAAGAAGCAGTCAACAATGGTTCATGGACAGTGGATGATCAAAGCACATGACTGGGAATACCATGGACTTCCTTTTAGTAAAATCCCTGCAAGGAAGGAGTGTATCCTTTGGAAATGGGAAAAAGGGGTACATCCTTGGTGTTGGAAAAATTAGAAAATCACTCACTCACTCAATCGAGAATGTATCCTATGTCAATGGTCTGAAGTACAGTCTCTTGAGTGTTTCTCAAATATGTGATAAAGTAAACAAGGTGGAGTTCTTGTCAAAGATATGCACAGTTACTGATCTGGTAACTGGTGGAAGAGGTACGTGTGGCCAAAAGATACAAGAATATCTACGTTGCTGATTTCGAGTCCTTACAAAATGGTGATCTGAGTTGCCTGAAAGCAGTTGATAATGATGCTGAGATGTGGAACAGAAGGCTGGGGCATGCAAGATTCTCTCTACTGAATAAGCTGATTCAGAAGGACCTGGTTCGTGGTCTTCCAAATTCAAAATTCAAAGAGCACAAATTATGTGATGCCTGCGCTAGAGGAAAGCATGTGAAATATTCGTTCAAGCCCAAGAAGGATGTTAGAACCTCAAGACCACTTGATCTCCTTCATATGGATCTATGTGGCCCTATGAGAGTGCCAAGCAGGGGGGGATACATTTTTGTAATAGTGGATGACTATTCCAGATTCACTTGAACTCTATTTCTCAGAACAAAGGATGAGACCTTCAAAGTATTTGTAGTCTTTGTGAAGAAAATTCAAGTGAAGATGGAATCAAAAGTGGCATGCATCAGATCCGATCATGGAACAGAATTTGACAATGCCAAGTTTGATGAATTCTGCAATGAAAATGGCATCACCCACAACTTCTCAGCCCCAATAACTCCACAGCAAAATGGAGTTGTATAAAGAAAGAACGGAACCCTTAAAGATATGGCTAGAACAATGCTGATTGATAGTGGGATAGCCAAAAACTTCTGGGTAGAAGACATCAACACTGCCTGCTACTTGGTGAACAGGTGCATGACCAAGTCTTTCTTGAACAAAACCCCCTATGAGCTGCTAAATGGAAGGAAGCCCAAGCTGACTCACTTAAGGACGTTTGGGTGCAAGTGTTATGTTCTCAACAATGGAAAGGATCAGCTTGAAAATTTTGATGCCAAGAGTGATGAAGGAATTTTTCTGGGGTATTCTTCTCAAAGAAAAGCCTACAAGGTTGGCAATAAGAGGACTCAGTGTGTTGAGGAAAGTGTCCATGTAATCTTTGACGCGTCCCATCCTTCCTGTGAGAAGAGCAAAAAAGATGATCAAGATGGAGAGCCACTGCTGGTTCCAGGAGAGATTATTGACATGACAAATGGAAAGACAGATATGATAAGTCAAGTGAAGGAAACAGGTGAAGACAGTGAAACTTCTTCCTCTCCAACTGAAGAGGAACCAGGTACTACAATCACAACCATTGAAGCTGAAGAAAGAGTGGTTGATGCAGTTCAAAGTACTCCATGGGTAGGAGAAAGAAGAATGCAAGGGAACCAGTCAGGATTACCCAGCTCCTCCACTAATGATATTCAAGTACCCAACTGGAAACACAAAAGCTCCCATCCTCTCGATAATATAATCATTCCCCTTGATTCATGAGTCCAAACCAGATCAAAAGCCAGAAACTCACTTGCCTTCTCAGCTTTTCTCTCCCAAATAGAGCCCAAAAATATTAAGGAAGCCTTAAAAGATGCAGACTGGATCACCGCTAAGCAAGAAGAGCTGCATCAATTCGAAAGGAAGAAATTGTGACACTTGGTACCTAGACCCTCAGATCGAACCATCATAGGGACCAGGTGGGTATTCAGGAACACGCTTGATGAACATGAGAACACTATAAGGAACAAGGCAAGGCTAGTTGTCCAAGGGTGCAATCAGAAGGAATGAATTGATTATGACGAGACTTTTGCTCTAGTTGATCGTGTGGAAGCTATCAGAATCCTCATTGCCTTCGCATCACATATGGAATTCACTCTGTTCCAAATGGATGTCAAAAGTGCATTTTTGAATGGGTTTCTCAAAGAAAAAGTCTATGTAAATCAACCTCCAGGGTTTGAATGTCATGAACATCCTGAATATATGTTCAAATTAGATAAGGCACTATATGGATTGAAGCAGGCTCCTCGAGCTTGATATGAAAGATTGTCAAAATTTCTCTTAGAAAATGGTTTTGCAAGAGGAAAAATTGACAATGGTGCTCTTCGAACCATCTGCACCGGAAGAAGCTACTGGGACCCCTTTTGATGAACCTGATCCCTCTCCTGAGGAAACAGGTTAGGAATCATCTTCCCAGGTTAGCTTCGACCCTTCTCCTCCTCACTTTGGAGCTGAGCCTTTGGATACAATCCCTCATGTTGCGAGATCTAGTGATGAGGATGAACGGGATGATGTAGTTCTCAGTGCACTCTTTAAAGTAAGGAAGCCAGTGGTCACTCCTAATCCCCCTCCTAAGAGACCTACCACAAGGTTTCAAAAGAAGAAGGCTCTTGAGTCTGCCTTGAAGAAAAGAAAAAGGAGTAACAGGAAGAACAAAAAGAGGCTAGTGAAAGATGGAGAGATTGGTTTTGATAAGAACATTCTGGTAGTAGAAGTGGATGAGGAAGGTCAAGAGGAACCAAGTTCCTTGGTTAAGAGATCTTAGAAAAAGAAACAATCTGCTGAGAGTGCTTCAAAAAAGGCTGTTGAAACACCCCGTGAAAAGTCTGTGAAAGGTTGTGACAAGTTAAAGCAAGTCGTAGAGTAAGAATCAGTGTCTGATGATGATATTTTAGTGAAATCAAGTGGAAAGGGTAATTCAATTTGAAAGTATGGTAAAAGAAAATTGGAGAATGTAGAGGAACCGGGTTCTGTGAAGAAAGTGAAAAGTGGAAGTGTGCTTGGCAGAGAAAGCTTAAGATACCAGAAGGTATTGTGGGGTAGCACATTTGACTCAGAGGTTTCTGAGATGGCTGGTATGAGGCAAGTACTCGAGATGGTCGAATTTCAATAGTGGGGATATCTGTTCAAAGTGGATGTGCCTAAGGTGTATGAGGATGAGGTCCAAAGATTCTATGCTGAACTCTTCACTATTGAATCCGACCATATCTATGCTTTAGTTAATGTGGTAGACATTGTTATGGACTCTGCTGTGTTAGGAGACATTCTCAAGGTCCCTTATGAAGGTTTGTCATCTGTGAGAGGTGCATGTGGTTCAAATTTTAGACGCGTCATAGTTAAGGAAAGAGTTGTCCAGCAGGGGGAACGGGTACACAATAAAGCTCTGCTTCCTGTGTATCAACTGTTATTTGAGTTGGTTAACAAGGTTCTGCTTCCTCGGGCTGAGAGGAGGTCTATCATATCCAGGCTGACTTGTATCTAATGGAACCACTGGATGAGTTCCACACTGTCAATTTGCCTGCCATCATGATTAAACATATGCAGAAAGTGGCACCATTCAAAGATGGGAATCATGTACTTCCTTATGGATTTCTCCTCATGCGTGTCTTCAAATTCTTTGATGTGCCTTTGGGACAATCCAAGATGGGGAATAAGAAGCAGACCTTCTCGAAAACTACTCTAGAGGATTGTGATTGTGTTGACAAAGTTGGAGGGGTAGGAAGCACTTCGACGATCTCACAGCTTATCAATGCTCAGAACAGTGCTACTGAGGAGATCATGAAGTTGAAGGCAAGGAATGCAATTCTCGAGACTCAGCTAAGTCAGGATCTAGAGGCACCAGGGTCCTCCAGTTCATCTAGTGCAGAGGTTTCTCGTCTGACCAAAGAAAATGCTGATCTCAGGCAACAGGTTGAGAACCTGAGGGAGAAACTGCTCGCAAAGCAAATGTCCGTAAATTCTTGGATTGATCTCGTTCTCAACACTCTAGCTGCTGCTTCCAAGCCCTCTTCTTCTAGTGTCCCCTAGGCTAATTCACCAGTGACCAGTTTCCAATTTATCTCTTTTGTTTTGATGACTTATGGCATTTTTTTGTGTGGTATGGATGGAATTCGCTTGTACTGCTCCCTCTTTTAACAGTCCAAATCTGCCTTTGCTATAACAACAAAGGCTTATGTTTTATAAAATCAATGAAGACTCTCCGCTTTTGCTGTAAATGCTTATGTTTTTCTACTTCTCTTTTATATCATGTTGTGTGCACACATGTAGCATGAGTTAGCTAGGCTAGACTTCTTTATGTTGATTACTTGCTTGTGTATTTTTAGTGATGCCAAAAGGGGGAAGATAAATTGAAGCAGGGGGATCTGATTAAGGGGGAAGCATAAAGTCAGAGGGAACTTGTGAAGTTCCTGTTACTTTATCTGTTTTATTTTGCTTTGCATATGGTTGTCAATTTTTAAGTTTGTCATCATCAAAAAGGGGAAAATTGATGGGTTTATAGTACCTTAGCTTTATGTTTTGATGATCTAACAAACTTACTGCCAAAGAACCAGATAAAGAACCTGGCGCACACTTGGTATAAATCTCAATCAACGGACTCAAGCTAATGTGAGTTTTATGACTTCAGAAGATAAAGAATCAACTCAGGGACCTGATCCCTTTGGGTTTCCCTGACAACAATACGAAGTCAACTCTCTACAACTGGAAATTGACTGCCTGCACTGTACATGGAGATAGTGCAGCGCAGTGCAGCAGTCACTTCTCATTGGGAAGGACCTTGTACCAACCAAGTGATTACATCATTCAAGTGATGTCATCCAAAGAGTATTAACAAGAAACATTACAATAAAACATCACTTGAACACTTGTGAAATTATTCAAGCACTCCAAGATCTGATAATCAAGCATTCAATTCATAAGTGCATCAAGAACAAAGTACAACACTACTACGGACCAGTTGCTATAACCAGTCTCTTGTATGTCCTTAGTTGTGTTGTAACTTTGTATTTGTTCTTCATTGTAATTCCTACTTTGCTTATCTAGAAGTTTTAATTAGGAACCTCTGAAAATCATAAACCCTTCGTGTTTGTGTCGTGACTAGTTAGTCATGAGTTGAAGTCTTTGTAATAGATGTATTGCAAAGTGGCTTGTAATATGTGTATTACAAGTTAGTGAGGGATTAAGAGTTTAATTCCTAAGTTGCAATATGTTGTAATCTAAAGATTGCTCAGTAGTGAAGTTGAAATCCTACCAGTGTAGGTCGTGGTTTTTGATCCCCTTGAGCAGGAATTTTTCCACGTAAAATCCCTTGTGCCATTTACTTACTGTTGCATTAGCTAGTTCTGTGGAAACTGTTATAAGACCAGACCTCTATACAGTTTGGTGGACTCATACACTCTATCACGTGATATTTACCTTCGATTTAAAGAGTTTTTCACGTTAAAATTTGATGTTCTTTATATTCTGTATTTTCAGTTTTGCCTCTTCTTCCAGCACAAAGGTAGTTATAAAGTTGATATGTCCAGACTTTTTCTCTTTTACTTAGTTCACATAATTTTGGCACTAAGTGGATTTTGTTATATTCTGTTTAACTTGTTGCAGAGGAATTAGTAGCTATATATTCTCCAATTGTAAAAGATAAGGAGGATATAGATTAACAAGAAATTGAATCATTCCTTCAAATTAAACCATCAAATCCTTTGTAATTACCAATTCCAGGAATTGTTTGTTTATTTTGATAACAATTAGTGATACGAAGTCCAACTAGACTGGTACTCTTTCCCATCATATTTTTTTCTTACAAGGAAATTATTTTACAACCGTAAAATATCAAATAAAACACTTTGCGCGGAAAACATAGTATGTTAAGTAGTGAATTCACTTTATCTAAAAGCTGGCGCTCTTGCTACTTGGGGATTCAAACAGGTTATTCTTTTACGTCAATTTTTAAAATATTTCTCAGATGTTTAATTATAGAAATATGTTTGGACATTTGATAATTCAACATCCTCCTTCAATTGTAATGGACTAAATATTAGAGCAGAGTCAAAAATATAGTAATCCATAAAGATATTAAAACTGCTTCTTTTCACATCTGTGAAGCTTAAGCATAAGAATTATCTTACTATATATTGAAGCAAGATTTCTAATGAAAACTGGAGGATATCATAGGGGTGCTTATGAGATGTGTCCAAACTTGTTCTCTTTCAATTCATTACATGATTTTGGAACTATCTAAACCATATTATCGGGACAAGGCAGATGCAGATTCAGGATTTAAACTCTATTGGTTCAATATTTAACGTTTTTAGCATAGAATTCATTAATGTTTTAAAGTCATGGATTCATATCTATTATATTTTACAATTTTAATAAATTTTTACACATAATTTTATGCTTATGTATATAAAGTTATGGATTCAATTAAACATGTTACTTTAGTACTACATCCGCCCCTGGGACAAGGAGGGAATATTAAAAAGGAGATCAAATAGTTCAGTTCTTGTCTTCTTTTTTACAAGTCTCCCCAAATAAAAATAATAGAAAGAGCACACCAAAGTGGAAAACGTCGTATTTGCCACTAAGGATAGAACCACAATATTAAAAGAAGGAAACAATGATAATAAAATTAAAAGCCTTGTGTAAAAATAATGAGCACTATTAAAATGATCAATTTGCCAGGTTTGAACACAACAAAAAGTGGAATCACTTGTTCAAAATTTCAAATTAGACCGTCAAGGGTGTGTTTGGTACTAAGAAAAATATTTTCTAATTTTTTTATGTTTGGTTAACTTAAATGTTTTGAAAAATATTTTTCTTATGAACTCATTTTTCTTTAATTAGAGGAAAATATTTTCCTTATCAAAAGAAGGGAAAACATTTTCTAAAACTCCTTTTTAACATTCCTCACCTTATTCCTCACCCTCACCAACTCACCCTACACCCCAAAACCTACCCACCTAATCCCACCCTACGCCTATCCACCCCACCCCCTCTATCCCAAAAGGCCTTTTTTTTTTCAAATTTCAATTTTTTTTGTCACTACCCCCACCCTACAACTCCCCCTTTCCCCCCGCAATTTTTTTTTTTTAAACTTTTTTTTTGGAATTTTAAATTTCTGTTTTTTCATTTTTTTGCACAACCCCCGCCAAACCCCACCCCATTGCCCCCCACCCCGCACAAAAAATAGTTTGTTTTTACTTCATTTTTATAATTTCAAATTTCTGTTTTTTTGTTTTTCAACACCCTCCCTCCTACCTCCCCTCCCCCC